>JANEYF010001853.1:0-145000 GCA_029963845.1 Rhamnusium bicolor | reverse complement strand
AAGTGCATCAAATCAATACCTTTTTAACCATAACCAATAAATGTAACAAGTGACAAAACGTTGGAAATATGATTGTCTAGTGAAATTGTTAAAATTTTTTATTTTAATCTTGGGAATATGGTAGCCTTATGTAGAATATACACCCTGTATAAGAATAATGTCGCTTTTTATAAATATCCCTCTGTACAATACTTGAATGCATCAAGATACTTGAATTACCAAGCAGTAATCAACCATCGAAAAGCAAATATTTAAAGGACATGTTAATATTGATTCGTCATATCACTAATGTAATGATATACGTATAACAGCAATACAAATATCAGTTACATGTATTAATCAACGAATATAAATAAATAAAAATATTCCATTTTAAGGCTTTAAATTTAATTTGGAATCAGGCATGCAAACAATAACACAATTTATGTATATAATGCTTATTTTTATTTTTAATATTCCTCAACAAATTAAATTCTCTAGTAATGTTTAGTTGAAATTATGCGCCATGTATGTATTAATAATAAAATCTAGGGAATCCTCACTGGAATAAACCTTTTTTTTTATGTTTCGGTTTTGTTGATTTTCTAGAATAAATGAATAAAACAACAGGAAAACAGAAACTTATTCAACATGATAAAGTGAATTTTATTTCATATCAAAATGTTAATACGAAAACCAGTTTTATCGAGGAACATACTATATTAAATAACAACGTAATAGATTATTTTTCAATTGCACTACACTGCGGCAATTCTGGGAATTTACGTAGATTTTAGCCCTCTGTGGGTCAGCTGAGTTTAACGAGAAAGGAGAGACCACATGTAGTTTGTCAGTATATTGCGTAACGTCGAGTCGTATGTAGTAATATTGGTGTTCATTACTAAATTGGAATATCTTTGAAAATGTCGTATGATTTGGAAAACGTCTACACAATTTTTTGCAGCTCTCCCGTTTCCCTTGCAAAAACCATACACAAACACATTATCTTAATCAATGTTCTTGGGCCATTTTTGTAGATCTTCTATTATTTTCTATAAAATATATGTAATAGAATTGCCATTTCCACATCAGCAGTAAGCACCGTCTTTCCTTTTTTTTATTTGCTAAACCACCATGATTTGTTTTAAATTTACTATATAAATTCTTGAACGTATTTTTTGCAGGGACCCGAAGTCTGGGGAATCTTCTAGTAAATTCCCTACATGCTGCAGCTTTAGTTTTATTACACAAAAGATAAATTTCGACAATTGCACATCTTTCTTCTACAGAATACCCCATTTTGCACCTAATTCTTGAACAATTTCAATCAGTCAAAAATCAACAATTAAGTCAGAATGCAAAGCCACCTCGAAATAGTGAAATTAAATATTTCTCATGTTTATCCTCGAATATATCAGCAAATTTTGATCTAAACTCAAAAGAGTTATACATTTTTGAAATTAGCTCAAAGAGTACTACAAACCCATAAAAAAAATTTGCAAAACTTTTCATTAAAAAAAAAAACAACTTTTCTTTCACCACCATGCCATGTATTGGCATTAGGTAATTTTGAATATTATTTTTGAAAAATTCGGAAAATTTCAGACAGGGCCACATATTAAAATTTCAAAAAAATCTTCATAAATAAGGAAATAAAGAGGGACTTAAAATTAGAGTTGACACCCTGTATGTACCTACAATACTCATCAGCTAGAAAGGCAGCATCTCGCAAAGTGGTGACTTAAAACTGATGAGTGGTACATACATACGTATTTATGTTGAAAATCCAAAAAAAATATGCTTTAATTAATATTCATAATTCCATTTGAAGGCATACTACCTAGGACTTATATACAGGGTGATTCAAACGAAAGAGATACCATATTATGGTAGATTGGATTTACCTGAATTAGAAATGGCTATAAAAAAAATGTCTGATCTCTTTTATCGAACTACAGGGTGATTTAAGAATTTTGCTATTTCTTTAGGTTATATCTTTGAAAACGATTGCAAGAATTAACTCGTATTTTGACTGTGAAGTACACTACTAATTGTCAATTTACATGCATAATAAGAAAATCCCGGGCCGGATTAAGTAATTTTTATTTCTAGGTCTCTTATGAAAAAATCACTCTGTATATATTTTTTTTCACATTATGATACTAGATTATGAAAGTACATACTAAAATGATCAAAACTGTCTATTTAGTTTTTTTTGTTACACTTCTGGCGAATTTTAAATATACGATCAGTCTTCGTCAATATCGAAGAACTGTACAAAGTAAACAAAAATACATTTCGGCACGCATAATAAGTCTGAAGAATGGATAGGTTAGTATTTAAGATAATGTGATTGCATATTTCGTGACTAAATAGTTCCTCCAGAATACTCCTAAAAATGTGTTAACTGAAGTAAAACAAAGTTAAATTTATTAAAGAAATTATCCTAAATCTTAGTCGGAGTTACCTATGAAATTATTAAATAATATCAATAATAAAAAATACAAAAAAGTTAAAATTTTATGTCGTTTATTGTTATTTTCAGTGTTTTTAATGGATAATAATATTATTTATCTTATTATTATTATTAGAGTCGGATGTCGGCGAATAATTTCAGTGCCGTCTGCAGTAATTTTGATAAGATATGCAAGTTTGTGTTATGTGAATGTGTTTACATTGTATAAATTTGTAAATAACCATATAAAAATTAAATCGTTTATGCATTTTCATTGATCACGTAATTTAAAAAACCTTCTGTGTATCCAAAAAAAACTTAGTTTGATTATAAATAAAGTTTCGTTTAATAATATAAAACTATTTGAGAATCATGTAGTTGCTTTGACATTCGAATACCCTCTAAAAATCATATACTTAATGCAAACTGTGAATAAGCATATTATACCATATGTAACTAAAGGATCAGTTGCTGTTGCAAATGCTCAAAAAGCTCTTGTCAATCCCAGTGTCCAAATAGATTTAGAATTTATGCACTCAAGCTTTCCTTGAATCCGTCTCGCTGTAGAATAACTTGAACGTCGATCAAAAATGGGAGAATTTACCGTAGTCGATGCGATGGATGTAGTGTTTGATCTTCGCCAATAATATGTATTAATTAGATAATTAATACATATTATCAGACATCGCTGAACACACAAACAAAGAACTAGCAAATGTTTTACAAAACATTCTTGGTTTTGTCATAATTCATCGAATAGTCGACCTACTAAAGGGCAAAGAAGTAGACTGTTTAAGGCCTCAAATAAATATGGCGGTTTTATGAATGTTCCCCTATTTTAAATATGCGCCAATAATCCGTCAAGATTCAACGTTCGCTTTCAACATATAAATAAATTTTAGCAAATTTTAATAATATTTTACTAATGCTATATAGATACTAACAAATTATTAGTATAAACTACTTGTGTCAATATACTTTCACTTTACTACCTTCATTAGTCATTTTCAGAACCTCTACACTACAAGATAAGCCACTGAGAGATACTAGTTTGCCGTAATAGTTTAAAAATATTTAGTTTTAATTGATACATAAATTAATAACAAATATTTTCTTGCACAGACCTTGTTTCAGACGTCACGACGTCATGACTTGCCGATATCCGAACTCTACTTATTATACCATATGTAACTAGGAACAAGATATACGAACCCGAACAACTAAATAATCAGACAACCGTTAATTTTTTATTAAAAGCTTATAGTTTAATGAAACTATTTATTATTTATTTTGCATAATGCATAACTATAAATACATATCTTTAACAAACATTTTCAACGTTTATAGGTTAGGTTAGGCTTTTGTGAGTGGGTCCTTGTGGACCCTCCACTACGGCCATCAGCAGGCCTATTGTGGCTCATTGCAAATTATATTTCACCTAATAAGTTCAGTCTCTTAATGAAACTGATAACTTGTAACGGTCCCCTTTTTTGGCCTAATCGAAAGCCCTATCTTTAACCGGTAAATCACCTGCGGTCGCAATAAGTTAGAGCTTATTTAATTTAAAAATTTGATAATACGGCCCTGCAAGCTTAAATTAGTATATTTGAAGAGTCAAAGGTTGGACGCGAAGTGAAAACACTCAATAAAAATGCATATGCCTAATAATATGGGAAAATAATTATATTCTCTGATGTTGTTAAAAAAGAGTTTCTTGTATTTTATGTGCATTATAAATTTAAATCTAGAGTGTGTAGAACTAAACGTGCGTGACCTTGTCTGTTTCCGCGAAAATTTGCGTAACCTGTAGCCCTGTGATTGGTCAAAAACACGGGAGTGCACGGGAGTGCGCGGGGTGCGAGCAATTAACAACCAGGTCGATCAAGAATCGATAGACAGTCCGCCTAGGGTGGTGTAGTATAGAGATATAGAGTCCGCCTAGGGCGGTGGTGCAAGGTAGACATGGAGAGGTCGTCTGGGGCGATGGAGTAGTAAGGACGTATAGAATCCGCCTCGAGCGGTGGTAGCGAGCGAACTTATGCGAGTGCTGCCAAAGACAATTAGTGGCGGCATATTATGTAATATGGTATAGTTATAGTACATTTAGTTACCAAGGTGTATTTTGTCTTATGGAATGCGGTGTTTGAACAAGTTATGGTATGGTTTTTTATTTGGATCCCATTGTAGGATTACCTTTGGTATAGAGAAGATGCTATTGAGCAGTTAAGTGACCGCGGTGTATTTGGTCTTATGGAATGCGGTGTTTTGAGCAAATTATATTATGGTGTTTTTTGGACGAGTCCAGTAGGACCTTGCAATTACCGAAAGTAACTTATTATTGCCAACCCCTTTTCTGACAATTAATATATACTGTGTATTGAGTGAACTCCAGTTTCAACTTGGGTTATTTAGTTAAATAGCGTTATATTTATTTGACATTTAATGTCGTATGTTGTTTTATTTCTTTTGTAACCAAGTGGTTAACAATTATTGTCTTTTGGCTAACTGTAAATACCGTTATGTTTATTTCACATTTGATTTCGTATGTTGTTTTATTTGTTTTGTAACCAAGTGGTTAAATATTTATTATAGCTAATACTGTGTCTTTTTTATGAGTGCACTGACGTGTCGTCGGACATTCATTTTAATTACTGTGCATTCTGTTTTGTAACCGAATTTATATTCATTTTTTCCAGTTTTTATTGAATAGATATGTATTTTGTTTAATGTAGTTTTTTAATTAATTACCTATTCTTGAAATGTAAAAAACTGGTGGTGCCCAACTAAAACCCTGTATATATAAATATACATCTAAGCAATCCAAGCTAAATTGGTGGAAAGGTTAAAGCTCATCTCTGGGATATACAAATTTGGAGGATCTCTTGCTTGCTAGCTGGGTAAGTTTTAAAATAACTGGCTTGCTTTTTTATAAAACTAAATTTGAAATAAATGTAAAAAGGGGTCGTTATAAACTTTGTTGGGTGAGAATGTATCAAGATTATCTGGCAGCAGTTGCCCTTTGCCAAATATTGAGAATCGGATTCTCTCCATAGCAAGATAGGTGCATAAGACGTGATCTGCCTTCTCATCATGCTCCAGACATAGACGGCACTCGGCGTTTTCCGCTAGGCCGAGTTTATGCAGATGATAATTTAGTCGGCAGTGCCTGGTATATAGGTCTGTTAGAGTTTTCGGGTACACCCTGTTTAACTCTAAAAATTTCTTAGCTCTTGATCCCAAAGGGTATTTTATAAACGTCTTCGAATGAACTAATCCTGGTAACTCTTGCCAATACTGAAGAGTTTTCCTTTCAGCCTAGGTTGAGATTACCATCTTAGCTGTACTTGAAGATATGCCAATTCATTAATCCGCTCCTTCTCTGGTCAAGGAGTCGGCTATTTCGTTACCTTCCATACCAGAATAGCCGGGTATCTAGACCAGAGTCACTTTGTTGTTTTTGCTCTCAAATGATTTAGAGCCTTCTGACAGTTCCATACTGTTTTGGAGTTACACCGGTAGAAGCCAAGAGCCTTTATGGCATCTTGGCTATCTGAAAAAATTTTGATTGCTTTGCGTATAAGATGCATATATTCCAGCCTTCGCACACACAGTTCAATGGCATGAACCTCGGCCTGAATAATAGTTACAGTTCCTAGGCTTGAGAAGCTACTAGTACTACCTCAATTACTAGGTAAAAAGGGCGCATTGTGGCCTACTTGCCTAGTAAAATAAGCTACTACTACTACTACTACCTAAACTTGAGAATATCTTCACCCTAGGTCTATAGCTATGTACTTCGGCTCCTGTTCCCTCAGGAGTTTTGGAGCCGTCTGTAAACCTATAGGTCGGTTTTATTCTGATCCCACTCATCTCTTTCCGGAAATAGGATGTTGAAAGTCAGTTTATAATTCAGGGGTAAGAGAACTCCAAATTTCCTTCGATCTTGACACGCAATGTCAGAATAGTCCCCTGAGGATTATTTCTCAAAAATTGTTTCATTTTTTGCTATAGTGTCTCTAACATATTAATGTCAAGACTATTCGATGACCAAGACAAAACTCTAATATTATGGTTGTCAAATAAATTTTTTGTGCTTTTATCATTATAGCATGATGCACCATTCTACTGATAAATGGAATAATTGGGATACAAACTTTCTATACTGTGCAACAAGGCTATTTCAAGAAAATGTTGATATTTTTCGGCGTTGACTATTATTAAGAGTTCCTAACCCATTCGCAGACCTGCCCTGTATCATAATATACTGTGGGAAGTCTATTGATATTTTAATGCAGTCTTTATGAATAGCCTCATTTTTGTTTCTGATAACTCATTTTAGGTAATCTCTCACACAGAAATCAAATTTGGATTAATCGCTAAAAATTACTTTCTCCAGCCCCCTTGGATCCAAAATTAATTCAAATTAGAAAATTCTGAGTTTGCTTAGGTTAAATGTCCTCACTTTTGAACTGCAGTTAAGGGTGGTTTTCCTTTTGCCTAAATAAATACTGTTTAAGAGACTAGAAAGCTTCGTTTCAAAACAACTTATGATACATAATGCCTTATAAAACCCAAATCCTGATTTGTGGATATATATTTACGGCAACATTCCGGGGAAACATTCATAATTATATTTAACTGAGCGGTATCTTCTCGCAAAATATTTCACCTTTCAGATTCGTAAATTGTCATGAGAAGTCTTTAATGTCTGGGCTATTAGCTTGGGTCTCCTTGGACTTTTAGCAAGGACATCAATGAATACTACCTGTTTCTCCCATAATGTTTAATGACGTTTTCAATGGTAGATTTAGATACACTGATATTGCTTGATATTTGAGACATAGATTGACCTCTCTGATACTATTGTTTAATCATAACTGCTATGTAGGACATAGTAGCCGAGTAGGTAAAGCGCTTATAGCTATTTACTCGGTACCCAATATCGATGATTCGATTCCATCCCGGACAAAGTTAGAATTTTATTTGCAATTTGTTTCGGATTCAGATGGGAGAGAACTGTTGATGCCCTAGATGAGGTTCGGACTCCACAATAAACTATAGGGCCTCGTCTCTCCTTACTCAATACAAAATCCTAGGATTTTCTGGGAGTTACTTCGGTGACTTGAAAGGTGGTTAAGAGAACATTTCTTTTAAGAAAGTGAAACCAAAAATAAATAAAACAGAAGTACTCACCAATACAACAACTATTAAAACAATCACGGACACGTGTTACTGCATCTTTGCGTTTTTGTGTCTCTGCGTTTCTTTAGACAATTTAACTTAAAACTGTTAGGATTAGCCATTTCTCAATAAAAAAAATGTGTTTTTGATTAAAAGACACTTCAAATAGTGTAAATGGTGTAAGTATGGTGTGTAAAAATGCCTGTACCGGGTGATCAACTTAAGAACAGCAGTATATTTCAGAGCTAGAAAAAATTAGCGTACTGAAGTTAAAGATTTCTTTACCAGGACTCCGAATATGTAAAAAGAAAAACAACTAAAAATATACGCCGAAAAATTAAATTAAAAAAATGCTTGGTTCCGGTATAAAAAATTAATAATTTTAATTGATTTGTTGTATTTAACAATTAATTTTACAGTTTTTGAATTTTTTTCTTAGCTCAAACATAAAGACGGGTCCTTTATATATTACAGTATAATTTTCAGTCTAGATACTTTAGATATATTTTCTTGATGAGATTTTTAGGGCCAAATTATTAAATGTAATTAAATATATATTGTTATTTACATCTGACTGATCTTATATTAATTAATCACTTTCTGAAGCCTATTCATTAAGAAAATTACTCTTCTACGTAGATTTATTAACTTTCTTATAATTTAATTGAAACAAGGTAACCGTAGAAATCTTTTTATCTTTGAGTAATTACCCTGAGTACATCTGAAAGACCCTTTCATATATTTTTTTGTTAAGAAAGTGATAGCCAAAAGGTTCATTTAATTTTGTGGAATATTTCTGTCTACAGTTAAATATATTCATTTTGATATATTATTCATGCACTAATCTCGCCTAAGCCGTTTGCGCTGGAAAAGTGGATTAAAAGATACTTATTTATAACCCGGAAAAAAATTTATAAGTATTTTTAAATGAAATACGTATATATAAAGATAACCCTTATTTATGCAATGTTCAACTTTTATATCAATGCAGAATCAGGTATTAAAGAAAATTTCAATAATTTTTTTTTAAGTGGTAGCTTGAGTACGTTGTTTTTATTTACTAAGGTCACCTATGAAATGGTTTAAATGATAAACTGATTTACAATGTTCCAAAAAAATGTTTTACCAAGAAATATGTTACTTCATGTATACAGGGTGACTCAAAATATAAATCACATCCTCGCAAGGGTGGATTCCTCTTATCAAAATAATAAGACGAAAAGTTCGTATTATTATTATATTAACTTGCGTCCGAAAATTCTTCTTTAGAAGATACAGCCCTTGAAAGTATAATTCAAAAAGTTCTTTTAAGCAATTGCACAATATTTTGGAGGAATTTAGAATGTCGGTACTGCCCTTGGGATGGTAAATCGACGGGTAGCAACCATTATTTTATCAATAATTTTTTAACCATTGCATTTGGCAAGCGCCAACATCATTTCTTTGTTATTTTTACTACAATAAAGATGTTGTTGCAAATCGTTTTGACCAACCGTTTACGAAATAAGTGATAATTTATTTATGTTTGTTATAAACTATCTTTTTTGTTCATTAGTTTTAAACGATTCTCATTTAAGGTTTGTTGGAAATAGCTTACATATGTCATAAACATAATAACCGGTGATGCAACGAAACAAATACAAAAAAAACATTTAAATTGTAAGAAGTATTTCAAAATGCCATTCACTGCACGAGCTAGCCACTTGCTCATTTTGAAAATTTCTTTTCTTGAAAAACTCGCTTCATCTGTAATTAACATAAGGTGTTTCAATAAGGCCGCATGATTTGAATTACGCGCTAGTTTGGCTGTCATGATGTCACATGATGATGATTATATGCCAGGTCGATAGGAGAGAGATGGGAGTTAGTAAACATGGAGCATTACATGATAGAACAACGCGTTCTGATTGTTAAACATTATTATCAAAATGGTGAAAATTTGATTGCCACGATTCGTAAAGTGCGTCCAATTTTCGTTCCTCATTCATCTATTGTGAAAAGAATAATCGAAAATTCGAAATCACTGGTTCGGTTAGTGATGCGAAACACATGACACGAGCTCGTAGAGGTCATTCAGAACAAAACATCACGGCAGTACGCGAGAGCGTGGCCGTAATGTATTCCAGGGACGTCGATTCGTCATTGTGCACAAGAATTGGACGTTACAACAGCCACTCTTCATCGTATTCTCAATAAAGATTTGCATTTCCATGCCTATAAAGCCCAATTGATTCAAATGACAACTTCTGCCAACAGACGATGCATAGCGAAGAGAGTTCACCAATTGGATCCTCGAAAAACAAGAAGTGAATGCCGATTTTGCGAACAAGATCATTTTCAGTGATGAGTCCCATTTTCACCTCGATGGTTTCGTTAATAGGCAAAACTGCCACATTTGGGGCTCAGAAAATCCATGAATGATTCACGAGAAAGCAATGCATTTAAAACGTTTCACTGTTTGGTGTGCATTGTGGTCTGGAGGAATCATTGGAACATTTTTCTTCGAAGACGAGGCATGTAATGCAGTAACAATGAATGGCGAATGCTATCGTGCTATGATAACTCAGTTTTTTGTGCCTCAATTGGAAGATATTGCTCTCGACGACATGTAGTTTCAGCAGGACGCTGCCACTTGCCATACCGCCTGTGAAACATTGACTGTCTTACACGAGTCTTTTCCTGGTCGTGTTATCTCTCGGGTTGGTGACAAGAATTGGCCGCCACGCTCTTGCGATTTAACATCTTTAGATTTTTGGCTGTGGGGTTATCTGAAGTCACAAGTTTTTGCCAACAAGCCCGCGACCAAAGAAGCATTGAAGGTCGAAGTTAGACACTACATCAACGAAATACCGCCACATGTATGCAACGCTGTTATCCAAAATTTTGCCAAAAGGGTACGCATGTGGCAGCAAAGCCGTGGTGGCCATTTTACCAGATGTGTTGTTTCATACATAACTCCCAAATGTCTACATTATAACTCAATAAATATTTCAATACTTTGCCACAGAAAACCATATTTTATTGAACCTTGAAATATTGCGATTTTATTGAAACACCCTTTAGTACTTTTAAAATGAGGTCCATCAGTCCATTTTCTTTGAAACCAACATCAAATCTGTTGGCAAGGTGAGAGTTCTTCCTCCGTCAATTCCTGAACTCGTTAAATATGGTAAGAGTGTTATAGTGGTTGCTCATGTATAATTTTGATTGAGACATATTTTTTTGAGCAGCAATGGCACGGGTGATCAGTGTTGGATATAGCTCTACACGTGTTATCACCTTCCAAAAAGTGCTTTTTTTGATTCCCACTAGTGCTAAGAAATTTTATCAACTTTTAACTTTTAAAATAAGACATTACGACGGATGCGTTTAAATTTTATTGTTTAGTTTCAAGATTTTCTTCTAATTTGGATTTAATCAATTCTTCATTCAACAGTGTTTTAAATTCCATAATAATCCTTTGCAGGTTCCCATAGGGAACCAAGCTGACCTAGAAATGACAAGAGAAGAAGAGGCAAATATCCAAGGTCATGTGATTATTTTCTACAATATATTATACAACTTTTATCAAATTATTTAAGGTAGGTTGACGGCATATTAAGCAATTTCTTGAATTTAAATTTTTATTTTGTTTTGTTGTTATTGTTATTGTTGTTCTTGTGGATTAAACCTATACTAAAAAAAGATGGCGCGATAAACTCTACCTCATGGTGATGTGGAAATGAGTATTCGTAAAAATAATTTAAATAATATTATTAAGTCTGACGCAACTGACTATCTTTATAACAGAAGTTAACAGCTAGATGAGACAAATTACATCATTTTTAAAACATTCTCTCTTAACTGTCGCTCAAGAATTGTCTAAAAACATTAAAATTAGTGACTAGAGCAGTAGCGTAAAAGTTTTGGTAGAAAAATGTCACCCCCCCCAGCTTAAGACCATTGGGGCGGGTTCACAGTTGTTTTCCTCCACAGAGTAAATTTTACATAGGTAAAATTTTCCCCGATCGTGCCGGGGATAAAATATGGCCAGCAATCTTTGTCCGATGTCTATAAACGGGATTCATACGCATAGAGAACGTCATTTACATTTCCGTCATAAATTTAGCCTATAAAATATTATCAAAATGACACGAGGATATTTATGGAACAATGTTCCAGCCAATTATAAACTATTTTACGTACCAGCAATTCGGCAAGTTAATCGGACATCTTCCATCATAGTTAACTATTTTTGTCGACAACGTGTTATGTGAATGCGTTGATAATAACATCACAATTTCTAGACAAAACAGATATAGCCAGAAAATATAATGAAATAAAGATACATATATATATTTTTCTTTTCTTGACCGTTAATATCAAATAATATCTGATAGTTTTTTTTGTGGGGATTTCGATCAGGTATAACTAATTTTATTTTTTTTCTAACGTTTTGGTTTATTACACCATCATCAGAGAATATCTGATATTAGGTATTTGTTTTAATTTTTTTACATGTTATTAGATTATTTGTTTTAACGCAATTCACGTAATAAACCGAAACGTTAGAAAAAAAAAATAATAAAATTAGTTATACGTGACCGAGATCCCCACAAAAAAAAACTATCAGATATTATTTGATTTTAACGGTAAAGAAAAAAATAGATATATGTTTGTTTTATTATATACAAACATCGAAATTTGCCCATCCTGTACACTCGGCGTGGATCGTGAACTCGCCCCTGGTGATTTTCGGAATCTTTTGTAATAGGGTGCTCCATGAGTATTTTCAACACCTCCTAAAATACAATGCCACAGTGCTCGTTATATGCGTCATTACATCTAGGCTGAATATTCGTTTACTTTAAAGGATAACGCGAATTGAAATCTACATGTATAGGGTGGTATTTTCGATTTAAATATTTAATAATGCAGGTTTGAGTGCATAATATTCAAAAGAAAATATTGGATTTTAACTTTTTGTTATTTTATTATATCCCCAGATAGTTTATAAATATGTATGTGTAGGTATACTTATTATGTAGGATATTATTTATAGCGACATTTCTAGGTAGTATTTTTGGTTTGACGTTTTAATATAATATGTACTTCTTAGTAGGTACTTTTAACACTAAATTTCTGATTAGGTAGGTACTGTAAATCTACATATAGATGTAGGTAGTGGATGTTTTTATACAACATTAATTAAGAGCTTCCTGTTCAAACAGAGTGCCAGACATGAACTGAGCTCTTACTTGCACCCCATTCGTTTTTTTTTTTTTAGGAAAAAAAGAAAATTCAAACAAAAACCTATTTAAATCAAATATATCTGAGACAATTTTACAGAATGGTTACCCCCTCGAATAAATTCTATGACAACATAGATTAGGGTATATTGAAAATAGTTGTTAAGTGAGCCTATTTAGTAAGAGTATCTAATTTTCTTTTCCTATTTTTACCCCTTCGGTTGTTCTTTTTACCACAATAGTTTTTAAGTAGAGTATTTGAAACACTTCTAAGGATATTTTTTACTATATATTCTTCTTTATGATTACTACATCCATGAAAATAAGTTATCTGTCTGTGTTCAGTAAGATATTTTAAAAACAAATTAAGTAAAAAAGTTCGTTTATTAAAAGCTCCTAAAAATATATCTTCAAATTCGTTTACCAACTTTTTAAACATTATGTATCCCAAAGAAACTATTTCTACTACATGTTCACGAGGGTACAATAGTGCTCCTCGACTCAATTTGTTAATGAGTTCGTAATTATCCTCAACAATAAATTGTTCGTCATATACTAATTTTTCTTTACAATAGTCGCATTTCAACTTTTTTAAAGTAATATAACAGCAATATCCAGCTAAATATGTTACTACTGGCATTTCGTCTGTAATGTCGTCA
Source organism: Rhamnusium bicolor (assembly GCA_029963845.1). Taxonomy (NCBI): domain Eukaryota; kingdom Metazoa; phylum Arthropoda; class Insecta; order Coleoptera; family Cerambycidae; genus Rhamnusium; species Rhamnusium bicolor. Next base: position 131,498 of record JANEYF010001853.1, on the reverse strand, counting down.
AAATCAAAATATTCCATTGTGATTTGGCAATAAAGTATCATTTTGATCAAAGTAGTTCTCGTCTTGATCATTTCCGGGCAACTCATAGAATTGGTCTATATGAATTTCTCCAAAATTGCGTGACTTTAATGTTAAGATAGACTGAATTCTAAGTCTTTTTTCTGACTCATAAAGTTGGCGAATTGAGATGTGATAATGGCCACCAGATAACTGTCTATACTTTCCAAATCGATTCTCCAGTTGATCGGTTTGCAATTTTCCAGGTAAAAGATAATCCATATTAAGTTCCTCAAAACAGTATTTCATAATTTCAAGCAACCCATAAATGGTATGACTTAATGCAGTATGAGTTTGCCGTGTAAAGGTTTTAGAAAAATTGCCAGATTTCCAGGTGTCCAGCCAACTTAGCATTTTTTGCAAGAAAACCAACTTAATATCAACAATAGAAGATGTGAATGCTTCTTTTACAATTGGTTCTTGATATATGTCTCGTTTGTGTTTACCTTTAAGTGGCGTTTTGACATTAACAATATGCCACCATGTCATAATAATTTGGATAAAGTCGGCAGTGTCTTGAGAATTTTGTATATTACCCCCAAAACTTCTTAACGCTTCAATTACGAAAGGGTTAAAAATTTTTACAGCTAATTTTACATTTTGTCGTTCTAAAGATGATGGAAACAGAGCTTTTAAATTTAGAGAATATCCAAATTTTAACAATTTATCATATTCGCGTTCATGTAGTGTTTTTACGGCGGCAAAAGAAGCACATTTATTTTCATTTGTCTGAAAATCAGGGTAACACAAAATCTGATCGGGTTTAGAGTTAAGCCAATTATTGAAAATGCATTTTAATAAATGTACAGAATCAAATAGATAAAATAAAGGCCTTACAGGATCTATAGGATGCGGATAAACAATACTGAGTTCGTTGGTAGTTGAAAAGTGACTCATTGCTTTTCCATTAATGGCATTATTATCACTAATTGTACAAAAAACTATATATCCTATTTCTTCCAGTTGTTCAATTATGGTTTTAAGAAAATGGTAAAGAATTTCTGAGTTAATTTTCGACACAGGTGATATATGCACAACTTCTTTAAAATTTGAACATACACTATTTATCATAAATATAAATGCCGAAGAAGCTAAAGATTTCTCGTTAACGGATGTACCAACAATATTTCCACCCTTATAATCCAAATAAGGTTCTATGTGAATTTCATCAAAAAGCAGAGTAACACATCTTTCCTTGTCATTTAAAAAGCCAAAAATTTTACGAGCGTAAGTAAGAAACATTTTCCTTTCATCGAAATGGGGGTTAGTTAAAAATTTATTACAAACACCTTTTATGGTTTCAGGATGTGGCAGAATTAGCGGACCATGGCTTCTCAAATATTTATAAGCATGCGGACTTATAGTAAATATAATTGAACATAATATCATTGTAGTAGGTAAATATCTATACCTTTCTTTTGCGGTAATCAGCAATGTTAACTGTTCACAAATAAAATTTAAACTTTGAGCAAGTTTGTCATCATCAAAACCCTTAAAACTTTCGAGAATATCTAACAGAAATTTAAATACATTTTTAATTTTATTTGAGATTTTATTCGAATTTGTGGAGTTGTCGTTATCGCCGTTCTCGTCATTATCGGTATTAAAACTTAAAGAAATATCCATCAATGACTCATTAATGGTATCAAGCAATATATTTAAATCGTCCACACTATTTGAAACATGGGGTGTTTTAAATTTAGATGTAGTAATACAAACAGACTGGCCGTATAAAAATGTGTCTATTTTTAAATTACAATTAATAACTACTGCCCAAGTAATAGAAGGACCAGGTTTATATTCAAGTTTGAATATAGTTACTTTATCGTTACTGTTGACTGAAAACCACTCTTTTGGTACAGCGATTCTATTAAATTTATTAAGAAATTCCTCAACATTTTCAAAACTTTTGAGTTATTTATTAATTATTGAATACTCCTCTTTGCTTTGTTCAATACCTTCTAACAAATGTAACTCATCAAGATCTTTAAGTTTTTCGTCTCTACTTTTACGTACATGGATATTTTTTGATAAATAACGAGGACAATTTGGAAAAACAGACGGTGTACATCCTTTCTTTAAGCGTGGCTTTTTTAAATTAATAGTAATAATTTTACCTGTTTTTGTATCTTGTTCCAAAACATTCCATATAATATTACCTTCAGCAAAATGTACCTCACAGACTTTTGAATTTTTACCAGGCTCAAAATTATCCCGAGGTATCGCTGACAACCATTTCTGACGAAGGTCATCGTCGTTTGGAAATCCAAAAACATGCACTTTTGGCCCTTTATCATAGTTTCCGTTACATCCGGGCACACAGCACTTATGAGACATTATTTGTATTTATTACAGGACACAAAAAATAAGTAGGTAATTAGTTTTCACAAATCACAATTAATAAAACTCGCGCGAAAAGTAAACTACCTCGAACACAGAAATAAAAAGCCGAAAACAGTTAGTTTTACCCTATTAAAAATGATGCTTTTGGCTAATTTAAGAAACACTACACTACACTATATACTAAGTATTATTACACGTTTGAAATTTAACAATTAATCACTTTTTGCTTTCAAAAAAGCATTAATAAGTATTAATAACCTCAAAACATTGAACTGGCAAATCGATCAATTTCAACTACCAAACACTTGTTGAACTACGCTGTTGTCAAGTCAACTTTGCGAGAAATGAATGTGCCACATTTTTAGTAAATCTGGTTAGATTGTGAAACGGGGGTTTATGGGACTTTTCTTTTCTTCGCGCTTTAAAATGGCAATCTGGCAACAATATGCACTTGTGAGATCGTCGTTGTACCTCGTTTCCCCCTGACATCTGGCCTCCCGCAACTACCCAAAGTCCGTCCAGCCTAGATTCTCTGACGTCACGCGATTTTTATTAGTAAGCGCTTTGTCCTTTATATAGGAGTTGTTGGTATTTTACATCACCAAATATTTTTTTAATGTCGTTCGTTTGAGAGATTTTAAAATATCATTTAAAAAATAAAAATTTCAATACCCTATATCTCAAAACTGGTGCATTTTAGAGGCAATGCTCATTTTATTTTTCGATGCTATATTATTCTCTGAAGTTTCCGCATTGGAATCTGGACCACCCTCTATACAATGAGCGCTAATTCAACTCAAACAGGCGTTAAAGGAAAGTGAATGAGGTACGTGTAGATTTCTTATGTGGAGTATTGATGACTACAGGTGAAAAAGACATAATCCACATACGTCAATATTTGCTTTCCTTTTAACGCATGTTCGACCTGAAACAGCGCTTGCTGTATATTATGGTGTAGTCTATCTTATCAATGAGATACTGTAAAATTACCATAAGTTATGATAACATTTATAGGGAATAAAAGATTTTAAACTGGAAAAATTGGAAATGTAGCCGATTCGCCACTTTGTTATGGAGTATGCTTAGGGTGACCATATGTACTTATTTCAGTAGGACAGTACTTACTTTTCGAATAAAAATTGGAACGAAATGAAATTATTAAAATGTTTCTACTATTGATGTTCAGAGAAATCGCAGATGGTGATATCCACTCTAGAAGGTTCGATGCAAGTTTACACAAACTTAAATGATATTTGCAGCGAGATGATCCAGTTCCTGAAGGCTACCCGCAAATTTTGAAGGCAAGCCTAAGTTCCCAAAAGTTGACTGGTACAAACGTGAAGATCCAGGTGTTGGAATTGCAGGCACGTCGAAGGAAAATTGAAAAATATCTCACATAGCATTTTTATATACCATACATGTACTGTACATATTCATTAGGTACATGTGGATATTCAAATATGTCAGTCATAATATGAACGTGAAATACGACATACACTTGTCCGGCATATGTACCTCCCGATCAAGTAGCCAGTATGTACATGTGGACCTAAATTTCACATCATATGGACCAAATCTGAATATAATAATTATCCCTATGTACCTCCAGTACTTCCTATGTACGTAGGCTTCCCATTAAACAAAAAAGCACAGAGGGTTTGAAACATTTTTGATATTTCGGTCTATCGATTTAGTTTTAAGTTATGTTATAGGAACTACTATATTGCATTGTTTTCATAGACCTAGGATTGTATTAAATTAAAAACTGAAATCAAATAAAACTTTATTTAACATTAAGAAATAACAAAATATCCACCCAGACACTCAAGCTCAGAGCCAGCCAAACATTCACGAGCCTACGGCGCACAGTGGGACGAAGCCGCGCTGTGCCATCCAAATCAGTCAACAGGTCTTCAAATTAAAGTTATCAGAAACTTTTTTTTTAATGTTCGTTTTAAAATTCTCAATCTATCGAGCTCGATTTGTGATGTTTTGCTATAATTTTTTATAATTTTGTTCTAAAATTGAATTTTTACTTGTCAATTAAAATCAGTCTACAGATCTTCAAGTTAAAGTTATCAGAAACTATTTTTTTTAATGTTCGTTTTTAAATTTCTCTATCACTCTGTCGAGCCGAATTTTGATTCTTAGCTCCAAAGTTTTATAATTTTGATCTAAAATTGATTTTTACTAAAAATATAATTTTTTTTCAATTAAAACAGTCTACAGATCACACATATATAAAGATTCGCACAGTTTTAGTTTTAAATCTTTACAAATACATAATCCATCTGCCAAAGTAGATTTTTCATTTCCTTTTTTTATTCTTGACAGCTGCCAAAATTTTTTTAGTAAAAATTCAATTTTAGATCAAAATGATAAAAAATTATAGCTAGAAATCAAATATCCGGCTCGACAGATTGATAGAGAATTTCAAAACGAATATTTAAATAAAAAAAGTTTCTGATAACTTTAACTTGAGACCTGTAGACTGATTTGGGTGGCACAGTGGGACTTCGTCCCACGTCCCGCGGCGTGTCGAACCCAGGACCTCTAGATTAGTAGCCAGGCGCCTTACTGACTGAGCCTAATTAAATTGTTTGTTACATAAGAAGTAAATTCGAATCAAAAAACTTGAGTATTAAAATGATCAAAGTTCTAATATAGTTAGAAAAATAAAAACAACTCTGATTATTCCCAAACACACACATATTGTCTTGTGATCACCATAAGAAAAATATGATTTGAATTTTACTTGGTACCTACACCTATACACCTATTGGAGACGCATATGCCACCAAAATAAACAAAATTAACTTTTTTATAATATCCCAAAAAATGATAACATCATGAATAGCATTCATGCCAAACAAATTAATAATTAATTAATTGTACGAAGCATATAACGTAGTTTTTGAATAATTTTCTAGAAAAAGTTTGGGCAATAATTTGCAAGAAAAATTGAAAAGGTAGCAAGGATACCCTAACCGCAACTACTTCAATTCATCTTAATTCAATTACAGGGGCACTGTATTATTTAAAAACAGTACAAAATTTTATTCCTAAATTTAACTTGCATTAATCCGCCCCGCCATATTGTGTATTCAACAACTACAAACTTTGTTTCTCATGATTAGTAATAATAATATGTAATTTGAAATTGACACCTCATCAATTTTGTATAATAATTACAATATAGAAATAGACATACAGTGATGCATACAGTAGACTAGCAACACTGTTAACGTCTCCGTCTAGAACGCTTAATTTTAGCTCCTGCCCCACCAATTATGTACAAGAGTCGACATTATTATGAGTATGATATAGAGAGTGCTTTTTAATTTTTAATTACGATATAAAGAATAAAGATAGATAATATATACCAAAGTGAAAGAAAAACGAAACAAATTATTAGCGAAGGGTTGGATTTGAACCACAATCGGCCGCATGCGAAGCATGCACCATAACCAATAGGGAACTTGCCTATAATTTTAAAAATAAAAATAATACTAAAAAACATATCGTAACGTTGTAATAAAACGTGTACTTCACAAAAAAATAAGATTTCCTAATTCCACGCGATCAGTATGAAGGATCTAAACAGCGATAAAATTGAAGTGGCCCGAAACGAGCTACTATTGACTGTGACGTCACACCATACAATATTCGGTAGTCGTCGCGCCGGGAAGCAACACAATCAGATGTTTACCAATTCCAATTCCAATTTAAAATCTTTATTCACAATTAAGTAGATTATTTACAACTTGTATGGGGTACAGAGTAAGATTTATATTAATATATACATATATACAGAAAAAAGAAAACTAAAAATCAATTTATTCATAAAATACTTAAAAATAATAATACAAACAAATTAACAATGACATTCTATATAAACATATGTACAATATGGTGTTATTAGACTGTGGTTGATTTGTTAGTGACTGTTCTGATATAAATATATAATTGTGTTTTATAGTACCGCTTATTGTAGTTGTACAGATATTTTAAAATGACTGATCAAGGTTTTTCAAAGGGCGAATCTGATAATTTGCCTAAAGTGGATATGTTTATGGTGGCATCTTTTATACAAAATAGTGAAAGTTTTTACCTTGGAGAGGTCCGCAGGGTCAAGGCAGAGAAATATGTACTTATGAAATATGTTTTAGCTTTTAGTAATAATTTATAAACATAAAATAGTTATGACTTGATCACGGAATAAAAAGAAATAACTACAAAATGTTTAGTCGCAACTAAGCATTTTTAGCAGACTTAGTCTTATGTTTGAAAGAATTTAGGGTAATTCTTTACAACAGCCACTTCTATATTTTTCGTGTTTTTTTTGTACACACGCGTAAAGTGTCTATAGAAGACATTTGCTGCAAAGGAAATGTTGCGCAAATGTATAATTACCTATCGTAGGTATTTTCGTATTATGTTTTGGGGCAAAGGAAATAAGTGATTGTGTCGTGTTATATCACATAATAGATAAATGTAAGATTTGAATAGAATAAATTAAAGGGCAAGGGAAAGGTATTTGCAATATACTATGTATACTAGAGGTAAACATGTTACTCTTCGCAGACAGTAGTGTTATTGAACTTTTATACAATTGTTGCACATTCTGTAGGATACTCTTCGCAGTTTTTTGAAAAGAACCTTGTGTTTGTCTTATAAACTTCATTCTTACAATACCTAATGTATTGACTACATATTTAATTTTCTCTCCCGATGATGCCGACTGTATTGGCGAAACGCGAGGCAGTGTATTTTATAGTATAAACTAAGATTCATTCTTACAATACCTAATATATTGATCACATATTTAATTTTCAATTTTTTTCTCATCTCCCGATGATGCCGACTGCGTAGGCGAAATTTGTGATAGTACAGCATTTTGGTGTCTACAGAAAATTACTTCAATTTTAATAGCACATTGAAAATTGCCTTCATATTTTTAAATAAATTCCTATAACTTTTATATACAAAACATGATTTCTTCCTCTAGCTAACACTAACTTATAACCCAAATTTCAATTCGATCGGACTTTTCTTTCTTTAGTTATCGTGCTTACAAGTGACGGACGGACAGACGGACGTACAGATGAACAGACGGACATTTTGAAAGTTGTTCAGAATTCGATGACGAACGAAATGATTTTTTCTCTGCGAGCGATATTAACGATTTTAGAAATGTCCCGATCAAATGCAATATACTCTTCGTAATCGTATTTGCGAAGAGTATAATAATAAATAGCTGTTTACTTTCGCACCAGGAAATTACCTTTATTTACTATCACTAAATTACATTCTATCTACTAATCTTATTTTCTAACATTGTATACACATTCTTTCTTTAATCCTACCCTAATTAAAATTCAATAATTCGGAATTCGGAATATTTTATTGCCCGCCTGCGAAAAACTAGTAGATAGACATATAGTATTTAATAATGTACTTACATTAAAATGATCTTCACACACATGTAAAGACCTACTGCTCTGTGAAATGTCTTTTTCATTTCTTCTACACGCTTTTAACCATTTTGATCGACGATTCTTATCTTCTGGCAATATTATAAATATTTTATCTGGCACTTCCACTGTAGTATTCTTATACAACGGTACAATGCAATATTTAAAATAAGGAGTTTTTGTTTCCATTTTAAGTATACAGTATACACTTAAAATTTATCTGAAATCAAGCGGTCGAGTGCTGGGATCTCCGTCGTCGCTTGTAAATTGTATGGTGTGATGTCACGACTACTCCCGCGCTTTTGAACCTGTTTGAAACGGTTCGCTCGCGCGCGAAACTTTAATAATTTATAACAAATTTATTATTGGGAATTAAGGCGTCATATTTTGCATATCTTATTTTTTTAGTATTGTAGAACATTTTTTATGAAGTAAAAAAAAATGTGCAAGTTCCCTATTCCAATTTCCAATTCCAATTTAAATCTTTTATTACCTATTTATACATGACTAACTTATATTAGGGTTATTTCATTTATTATATTTATAATAATAAAATAAACAAAATAGGATAATGTGGTATTGTCTTAAAATTATGTACATAGTGTGTACCGCCACGGCGACAATCCCGCTTTGCACCCTAACCGCTATGCCAAGCTTAGCTATATCGTAGCCAACTCGACCTAGTACATATACTTTTAGTTTTAGTAAGGTATACTTTCAGGTTGATTATCAGATGATATAATAATTAGCGATAACTCGAAAACGGTTATTGTAAGGTAAGAAACACGGTGAAATCAATGAAATACATGTTGTAAACTAATAATATAATTATCGTCAACAAACACATGTGGCAGAAGCGATTAAACTTTGTTATTCCGTAAATTTTCGTATCTCATACTTTTACATATTTTATAAGAAAATGCTCCTTGTCCACCCATTTAAACAAATAAGAAATTGAAAGTACTTAAATATCTATTAAAACGTATGTACATATCATATTGTTACGCTACTGGACTGTGTAGACTAAATAGATGAGACTGGAATTGTACAAGAATGACCGGGAATGTTCTGGATTGTTCTGGACCGCGTGAATGAATGTATACTGTACACAGTAGTACAATAAGTGATGTCTATAGAACATTACATAACGTATGTACCCACAATATACATTTGGGCACAACAGAGCTACTGTACGTTTTAAGAACATCGTACGAATATCCACAATAGTATATTAATTATGTATACTGATACATGCCAAATACAGATCGTTATTTTCATTTCATGTATCTCCTTTGAATATACACAGGATATTAAACGCTATGTGAGTTTTTATTATTAATATATCAATAGTAACTTTTTTTATTGAAGACGATATTCGTTGTAATTTATTATGTTATATTTTAAATTAAAATACCTACTTAGGTTTTTTTTTGGGTCTTGAGGCAAATATACAGCTTGGTGATTTAGTTCCGCACAGTATTCATAATATTGTTATTAGATGATTTTTTGAAAAACGTTTATTTTTTTTAAAAAGCACTGGCTGACTTAAATTTTTTCTTCATATTTTGTTTTTGAGCTGACAGCGTTTCTTTTTTTAATTATTACCCCTCCATTTTTTAATAAAAATAAATTTCTTATTGCTTTCTTAATACAATCGTATCCGATTTTGGAGGTCTCTTGTTTACCACTTACAAGATATAGGGTGTTTTTTGACAAACGTAAACAAAGCATACTAACGATTTTATTTTCGACAGAAAATTTGAAATTCAAAAAAGCATTAACAATTAACACAATTGTTCAAAATCTCCCCCAATAACAATCTGACATTGGCCGACACGTATATATCATTTAATAACTATATTATGAATACTGTGCCAAACTAAATCACCACCCTACGTTCAACTTTACTTCATCGATTTGTCTTCTTGCACCATATTTGGGCCAATAAAACTAATGAATTTTCCATCTTTTTCCATATCTGTTGCTAATATTTTTGTCCTTCTTCTTTTCTAAAAAAAATATATGTTATGGTCACCCTAGGTATGGTCCGAATTTGATCCCGGCCGGTCTGGGTGGAACGACGATGCACCCCTCTCTCTGACACTAGTGAGCCGATCGTTTAATTATATTGGTTTATTTCTTTGAGACCACCTGATATATCAGAGAAATTGAGATAAATAACAAGTTGATTATGGATCAGAATATCTATTTCATAAAAAAAATATTTGCTCTGCTAGCAAAAATTACAAGTTTTTTCACCGTCGTTGAACATGTAATCATACAACTTGAACAATTGTGATATGTTTGTTTCAATAATAAATCCAAAAGTTTTTTATCCGACAATAGAACATGTATTTGATTTGACTTTTGTTACGAGCAGGATCAAAGAGCGTTTCAGTTAATGCAAACATTATCTGTATCAAAATGAAAGGAATACTGGTCGTATAATGATTTTATTTTCCTCAAACATATTATACGGAACGACAATAGCAGTAAAATGTATTCCGTGTTTATGAGCTGTTCCTTTAATACGTATTTGACGAAGAATATTATGACTGAACAACGGTTTTAATAAAGCACCGGAAAAAAGTTACACAGCATTTCCGTTTCATAATATCCTGAACTCAAACATCGAAAATAAGTTTGTCTTTGTATGTACAGGGTTGGCAATTATGAAGAATTAGGAAGTATTCTTAGCAATTCTATTAAAAACTAGACAAAATAACATTATGCAACAAGAGATAAAAAGCGCATTTTTTTACACGATTGCGAATATTGTGGACCTAGCCGATAGGCGAGATCTATAATCGTATTAGTGCAAAACGGCTTTTTGACACGTCTTGCATACGCTATTTTTTCTATGCCCATGTTATAAGTAAAGAGAAATTACATCCATAATGGTAAAAAAAATTAAAGAATCGAGTTGCTTGAAATTACTAATCAATTGATTAGTATGTGACAATTATTGTCAACTTTATCAAGTCACTATACTTTTAAATTTGATTTTATCTAACGCCGTCCCACTCAGCAATTTTGCAACTTGTGACCACATCCACACAAAAATTGACATTGTATAAAGGTCGTTGGGAGCCTGTGGCTGCTTGTTTTCGCGTTCCGCGTCGTGTCGATCGTCGCGAGAAAAATCAAACAAGTATATGTGTAAAAAATTATATTATATTATATTACCCTCACCAAACGCCGATTGGTGGGGGTGGAGTGAGGGAGGTTTCGGTAATGCGGTGGGAGGTGTTCTAGAACTCTCAATACTACCCTACTGTTACCGTTTAAAAAAATTAATAAAATCCATTTCTTTTTAAGTTTTTTCGAAAAATTGTTTTCAATTCAAAATAGTGATTTTTGCACGAAATAAACTTTTATTGAATTGCGACAATAAAAATGACGGTGATACATCAGATTCAAGGCCTACTGGGTAAATTTTTTTGAAAACACGATGACGCCATTTTGAAAACAGATACCATCGTTGTAACGAAAATTTCATATGGAATCTAAATATGCAAAAATATATATAGGTTGCTATTTAAAAATCAAAAGTTGTTGCTACTTCCAGTTGGATTGGGAGTGATATTTTTCATTTAATAAGTGCAAAATATGGCTTCCTGTGTCATAAATGATGTGTCAACATTTCAAAATTGCATTCCTAAAATCTACCGAGAAATTGAAACGGGATTAATCTCGTTGTCACCCTGTATATGTAATTAGGAATTATTAACTTTGTACTTGACCTGGTTTAATTATTAGAATATACGATATTCTGATTTTATGTTTATTTGATTTCATGTTTTGGATAAACGTTGCTTTAATAAAATAAACTATGTTATTTATACTTTGGGCTTTCTCATTTACAACTGCCATGAATTCTGAAGCAAACACATATTTTGACGTTCAAACATATTTTCTTACATATTTTTAGCGTCCGAACAAACACATTGATAAAGTAACGATTACGTAATATCAGTCTGTCATTATAGATCATAAATTAACATTTAGAGACCATATACAGCGTGTTTCAAGACCTTTTGTATATTGGGCGTGACTAGTAACAAATTAGTGCTGCTAGTAAGTGGGTCATTATGTAATAAAATACAGTCCAAGTTAGGCCCTTCCTCTAGCCAATAATGCGTATTTAATGCATGTAATATGTTGTTAATCGCTGCCCTTAGGGCGAAAACACAACACAGCGGTGCGACGTCGCATCGCAGAAATCAACGACGTAGTAGAAATTTGCGATGAGACGTCGCTTAGTACAAATCCTGGGCGAAACCACAACACTGCGGTGCGACGACGCATCGCAAATTTCCACGACGTCGTTGATTTCTGCGATGCGACATCGCACCGCAGTGTTGTGTTTTTACTTATGAGATCGGGAATGATTCTCTCAAGCAACACACGCGCAAATCACGGAAGTCTGGTGGTCTTTTATACGCGACTTAGTCTGCTGTGCCAACAGGTTGCGTGTGTACAAGATTTGGTACATTATTTGGTTTTTATATTTAATTATAACACGCCATACATACATCAAACGTGTCGCTTCTGGTATAGGTCTTCTGTGGCCGTGCAATGAACGTTCATCGCATCGCATTGCGGTGCGACTTCGTTTTTGCGATGCGTCGTCGCACCGCAGTGTTGTGGCCTGCAACAGCCGTAGGGCACGTATTGTGCGGTCCACATCTCACTAGAAGCGTCTTCTCTGCGATGCCGTGGCGATGAAGTTTTAACGTTGCGTCATCGTATCGCATCGCCGTGCGACGTCGTTTTTGCGATGCGACGTCGCACCGCTGTGTTGTGTTTTCACCCTTACGGCAGGCTGAGAAGCTCGAGGCGGGGCGAGGCTAGTTAATATGTAATTCACGTGCCCGCCTGACTCGCTGATAAGGCGGGTTGGTTGGGCTGCGTAGGAATGTGCACATATGTATAAAATACATATTGCAAAAGCTCTTGAGACACGGTGTAGACTACATTTGTAAAAAAAATCAAGAAAAATCTAAATACGTTGATAATTTAGTTTTATGACGACATTCCTGCAATGCCAAAATCTACATCAAGGTTCACAGTCATGTATTGAAGTCAGCCAGACGTTGTTAAAACGTGTCTATTTAACTTCAGTCAAGCAACTGATAAGCTGGATGGAATATATAATATCATTAACTATTTTTTGTAAAGCCGCTTGGCATAAATGGTTTTTTCTAAATCCGGACTGATTTTCTTGAAGTAGTTTGTTAACATTTATAAATTCGGTAAGTTGAGTATGAAATACTATTTCCAAGGTTTTCTCTACATAAGACAGAATTTTTAGCCTCATTGCGTTTGTATAGTATTCTCAGTTAATATCGCTACGGCTAAGTAGGTAGATAAATCTCACTAATTTTTTGAAGATCTATCAGCTGCAGCTGGTAAAGTTTAATTCACACGAACTGAGTTACCCTGTGTACGTGTTTTACGTTCTTGTAATCAAACAGATACTAATTGAAGCGGCCGCCGTTGCAAAAAAATCGAGTTTGTTTAATGTTAACGATAATTACGATCATCACAAAGCGTCTCCTTGAGAGAAATGTCTAAATTGATTTAAATAAAAAAATTTATACTGAAAACGTTAAACAGCAACTTACCTAACGAACTGTAATAAACCTAACTTAAGATATTAATTATAAATTAGTGAATATTTATTAAATCTATTAGAGAATTTAAATAACTATAAAAAAAAGTTGAGTGGGTGTATTAATTGCTCTCAAAACCTGAAAAATACAAAATGAAAAATTTTACTCCGGGGGCGTGAGGCATAAGATTTCTAGTAAATTATTGTAGAATTAAAAATAATATACTCATATACAGGGTGATTCTGCTTTTATCATTAATCGTACCGTGGATGCAAAGCATGTAATGGATAAAAGTTTCTATAAACATATTCCGAAATGCTTCATTACAACGATATGAAGTTTAATTTTTTGTTTTTTGTTTAAAGAATATAAATGTTGAATACTGGATGGGCAGCGGAAATTATATTTTTTTGAAAAAGAAAAGTAAAAGCAACTATTTTGCCACATTTTTATTGATTAAAAAGCCTGATAATAGTGATAGTTAGATCCTGGACAATTTTCGTGAATCTCTGTAAATCCCGAGACCGGCTTCTCGATCTGCCTGTCTTTCCCACAAGAAAGAAGAGTAACGGTGCGTGCGCAGCAAGGTCTAGACCGCATTCCCTGTTCAGATTCAGTATTCAGTTCATCTATAAACGTCGCAGTGTGTAGATATCTGACGCGGCAATAAAAATAAATACCTAGTAACAATGTAAGCATTATCACATAGGACGCGAAAAATCAGTACATGTGGATTTGTGTTGAAAAAGCCACGAATTTTATGTAATTATTAATGTTATGCGTATTTTAGGTGCTATTCAGAGTACACCACTGTTAATATATATTAAATGGGTGTTGCAAATTAATGCGCGAACAGTTGAGGGAATAGTGGTAATGTAACAAGAGTGTAATGGACAAAAAATGTTCGAACTTTGGAATGATACTTCGGGAATCATTCCTGCTTGGTGTAAAACTATGATATATCAAAAATGAGTGGAATTGATGTTATACAGGGTATTTTATAAGTCAATTTATAAAATTCGTCTCTACTTAACTAGGACCTTTATTTTTCAATATATGAAAAAGGCTCTCATTAAAGAAGTTGTTTAGAATACAATTTGTGCCTATTTAACAAATTTTAGGAATATAAATTTACTTTGTTGGAATTGCCTCTTTTTTCGCTTGTAGTCTTTTGAAAATTAGATAAGGCGTTAAGAATAAAAGTTACTCATAATACTAATTTATTTTAGAAGAGATGTTTGTAATTTCATAGCACTCTCAACTTGCAAAAATGATTTTTGTAAGTTCAAAGTAATATATTAATTTATTGAAAAAAGGGGTTGTTCCAACAAAGCAAATTCATGTTTCTGAAATTTAGTAAGGAGGCACAAATTGCATTCGAAACAACTTTTTTATTGGAATTTTTTCACATCCTGAAAAATAAAAGTTGGTACTAACTAGCGATTTTTATAAATTATAACACCGATCGACTCATTTTTGATATATCTTAGTTTACATCAAGCAGAACTAAATCCCCAAGTGCCGTTCCAGAATTCGACAATTTGT
The DNA here is from genome assembly GCA_029963845.1 of Rhamnusium bicolor. Classification (NCBI taxonomy): domain Eukaryota; kingdom Metazoa; phylum Arthropoda; class Insecta; order Coleoptera; family Cerambycidae; genus Rhamnusium; species Rhamnusium bicolor. Next base: position 116,464 of record JANEYF010001853.1, on the reverse strand, counting down.
TTTTCACTACATCTCTTGTTAAAGTTTATACGAAGTCAATTGAAATTGTTCAGTTTTAAACCACAGGACTGTGCGCACTTAATTTGATATTTTGTCCTATGTATTTAGCAATGGTATCGAGAATCGAATGGTAGTTGAAATTGTGCAGGCGAGTCCGAGACTGGCAATGTAATCAGCCTGAATGAACATCTACGACTGCACGTGTTTAAAGACAATAAAACGGACAGGTATAAAAAAACTCGTTAAATCGTTTCTCAGCAATCAACGTGGATTTGTGAGATGTGCCGGGATTGGCCTTGGTTTGAGGATGATGGGCGACGATTGGCTGGGATCAGGATATTCGTCAGTCTGGTTGGTCGGTGGGTGTTTGAGTTATATCGGTCAGTAGTCAACGTGGACTCGATGATGTAACCTAGTTCTTTATAACATCGGTCCAGTGCAGTGCAGAAATATACATATACATTGTTGTTGTTTAAATAGCGGCGGCTAGTAATATGATACTATGTTTAAGATATTTTTATGAAATATATGTTTATTTATATGATACTATGTTTAAGATATCTTTATGAAATATTATATTATTTTAACTAAATGAGTAAAGTCACGTAGGCGCATCGGCAAATTCCAACACGGGATTCAGGGGAATAAGTCAGGCAGTTGATGTTTAGTTTTAGCTATCGCCAAATAATGTTTTAAATCGACTTTTATAAAATTAATTAACAGAAATATAATTCTTGGGTGAAATAGTGGATTTCTATTTTTATTTCTAACACCTGTTATTGTCGAAGAAGCCGAAATAAATTTAGAGTTTCAAAATAATGATTTACACGTACAAAGTCAACGCATTATTTTAAATACATGAACGTTTAAAAAGCGAAAATCGTGAAAAATGTGAGAAAGAAATAATAGAACGTATTAACGAATTAACTAAAATCAAAATCAACAATTTATCGTGTAATTAAAAAAGGAGATGTTATATATCACGGTACAAATAGGAAAAGGAAAAAATATGAAATTAAAAAATATTGATGATGCTACCAAAAATGTAATACGGCGTATAATTTATAATATGTAAAAATGGTTTTCAGAACAGCTTTTACCAAATATTCCGCCTAAATCGGTAATTGTATTAGATAATGCTTCTTATCACTCGCGAATATTAAATAAAATACCAAACATCAGTACAAGAAAGGAAGACATTTTAAAATTCATGAGAGAAAAAATATGGAACTTCCTGTAAAAGTTCCAATAAAGCGCGAATTACTGAAAAGAATAAAAGAACAGAATTTCAAAAAGGAATATGTTATTGATAACTTATCCAATATACACGGTCATACACTTTTGCGCTTACCTCCGTACTATTGCATATTTAATCCTATCGAGATGGTTTGGGCAATTTTAAAAGATCGTTTGCGAAAATGTAATGACTCTCCAACGTTAAGCGCGGTAGTAGTTGATCATATAAGAGAAGTAATAAATGACCTCGACAATACTGATTTATGGAAAAATTGCGTTCAGCATGTAATTAATAAAGAAAATCAATATCCAACACTACCCCCCATTGCGCCGATTATAATTCAACCGGGTAATGATTCCTCTTCAGAAAGTGAAGATTCGGACGCGTCAACTTTTAGCATTTAACTTTTTTAATATACATACATTTTCAGAACAAAATATTTAGCTGTTATATTAGGTATGAAGTTTACTTTTTTTATTGTTACATTTCTTGGAATATATTTTATTTAGTTGACAAGAAATTTTAATTTAAGTTACTTTATTCTAGAGACATATTTTAATTTTGTTTTTATTTATGTTTTATCTAAAACAAACATTTATTTTTGTTGTACTAATTCTTTGCTTTGGTTAAGAAACTTACATTTTTATTTTTATTTTTATTTTAGAAGAAACTTTAATTTTATTTTTTACTATATAACATCCTTGCCCCTCGCTAATCTAACCTGTCCCATTCCCTCATCCTGGCAAGGATATGTTCATACCTACTCATTGGTCCTTGCTGAGCAATAACATATTTCAATATAGTATGGGTTAACTTTAAAACTAAACCCAATAAATTTAAATATTTAGACTTGATATCTAAAACTGATATAATATTTCAAAAATATGTTATTGGCGAAATGAACAAAAATAGCCTATCTAATAAACAAAAAAATAATAAAAATTAATACAATTTTCAAAAAAAGTATAACATTTTCTTATGACAAGAATTTCTATTTACCTCCGCCCATGTATAATAAAGAGATGCCGACGGTTTTTGCAGGCTTTTAGTTTTAATACGATTTCAATTGACTTCGTACAAACTTTTACATCTATCATGACACACAGTGTATGTGTAAAGCTGCCACGCCTTTACGATCCACGTACCCCAATATGATTCATGTAATTTGTCTGGCCCATGTAGTCTAAGCAATAGTCTGCAAATTCTACGATGAAAGGTTACCGTCTGCCAGCCAGTAATCAAAGAGACCATACAATTTTCTCTTTGAAATTTTTGGTTTGGAGGCCCGATACGGGGGGAACTTTTTTTTATCGAATGGTTACCGATATATGTCCGCATAAGTAGTTAGTATATGTACTCCACATACCCCAATTACACTGGCAGACAAAACTTCCGGTCGGCGCGCGGTAACCGGAAATTGAAAAAAAAATACCATTTACACGTGTATATTAAAAATATCACTACAATCACAACTATCGATTTTAAGAAAAAATATGATAGTACCAGTTATGAGATACCTGTGTGATAACACTCAGCCATTTTCACTTCCTAAAAGTGTACAGGGTGGTCAAAAATGATTTTTAAATTTACAACTTTTTGAACTGAATTTTCTCAATTTTTTCAAATGATGTGATGTAGGATTGAAAAACGAATATTTTTTGTACGTACATTCCTATGGCTATTTGTGACCATTTTCAATTTATTGAACAATAACTGCAAAATTCAGTAATAAAAATTAAAAATGGGAGTTTTCTTCAAAAAAATTCAAGAGAAAATATTATAATAAGCGTGTTACATGACGCCCATAAAAACATCACACCATTAACAATCCAAAATTTGAAGGAACGGATAATAAATGCTTTTGGAAGTATCACTCCGGCAATTTTATGAACAGTAGAAAGCTAATTCCAAAGACGCATAGAAATGTGTGTCAGTCAAAATGGGCAACATGTGAAGCACTTTTTATAATATCTTCGCTTGAATTACAAAGAAATATATTTTAAATTTTTATTGCTGAATTTTGCAGTTATTGTTCAATAAATCGAAAATGGTTACAAATAGCCATAGGGATGTACGTACAAAATATGTTCGGTTTTTCAATTCTACATGACATCGTCAAAAAATATGCCGGATGTTCCATTTGAAAAAATTGAGAAAATTCAGTTCAAATAGTTGTAAATTTAAAAGTTATTTTTGACCACTCTGTATACTTTTGGAAGTGAAAATGGCTGAATGTCATCACACAGATGTCTCATACCTGATACTAACATATATTTTGACATATATTTTTTTATATCGATAATTGTGACTATTAGTCTAGTTCACAAGTTAAAAACGGTGTTAATTAGTGATAAAGGTCGTAAAAATATGGGCGTTAGCTCATTGGATTCGGAATGACTACGTCTAGAAAAAATGTATAAAAATTGTTTACCAGCACATACAAAATTGCCAGAGTTATTAACAAATTAAGATAAAAAAGGCATTTGGTTTTTCGCATATAATTAAGAAGCTATTAATAATTAAGAAATTGAAAAAAAGGATTCTTAAAGGGACGAAATTTCCGATAAAAAAGTCCTAACTGTACCTCCATTATTAATAATTTTAATTTAATGGTGATAAATTACTCCTAGAAAAGCTGAAGCACATGTCATTGAAGAAAAAAGGTGCACGTTTTTTATCACCGAAAAATTCCTCAAATCAGAGTACACTAGTAGTCGCACTCCTTCTTCCTGTTCTTCACACCTTATTGCCAACGACTTTAGAAAATAACTCATTTTACAGCCGAAAAACGCATTTTTATATGGCAAAATAAAAATTTAGAAAAAAAAACTTATTGACAGTGCTCTGCGTGGCGAGCGCGACGCTGCCGCTACCACAAACTTAGAATTCGACCTTAGCAACAAAAAAAAAATTTTTAGCTATAAAATATTCATTAAAAATTTTCAAAAAATTGTCGGATCATCTAGACAACCCAAGGAACAATATCCACTAAAAAAATTTTTTTCATCCATTTTTCATAAAATGCGCTTATTGTTAATTAACAAATTTTTTTGGAGTTCACGTTTATGTTTATAATCAGATAATTGTTAAACCAAAAACGTGAAAATTATAACCGATGCCTGGATACATTGTGACAAGTATACTTTATGAAATAATCACATCACGATATTTTTAATTGTTATAGTTCATTAGTTATTAATCTTTTACGTTAACAAAAAACTAATAAACGATAAAAAAAGGTGAAAATTTTTTTTTATCAATATTTGTTATTATCACTGTTTTTAGATATCAAAACACTATTAGACTTTATAATTTTTAAATTTTTAGTGGTGTTTGTTTAAAAAAAATGTTATAAACAAATGGATTAGTTGCATATTTTAGAATTTTTTTTTGCCAAATTATTAGTGGAATATGATTTAAAAAAAAAAATTTAAAAAATTTTATTATTAATAATCATTATTTAACTTTTTTCATTAATTCAATAATAGATTAACAAAAGACTTTTTTTCTAAATTTATTATTTTTTGCAATTTTCTCAAAGTAAAAAAAATTTTTTTCGCTTAAAATTTATTTGTTTATTTAATAAACAATTTGTAATAACTGGTCGAATCTATTAATATTTTTTTATCGAAAAAAAAAATAAAACCACCATATATTTAACCAATACAAAAAAAATTTTATTGGGTTTTTTATAGAATTTTCAATTTTGCTACTCTACAGAAATGACAAAGAAACCTTAATTTTTTATAAACAAATGCGTATAATAGCTTATTAACAATAGTTACAAACTAGGCGGTTAACTCATTTTAAAGATTAATTAATCCTTTATAAAAGCGACTTGAATATCCATTGTCGTATCTCTAATAGTTTAAAAGATATAGAGCTTAATAACTTTACTTATTTCTGTAGAGTAGCACAATTGAAAATTCTATAAAAAATCGAACAAAAAATGTTTTTTGTATTGGTTAAATATATGGTTGTTTTTAGTTTTTTTTCTATAAAAAAAAATATTAATACATTCGACCATTGTTTATTACAAATTGTTTATTAAATAAACAAATAAATTTTAAGCGAAAAAAATTTTTTTTCTTTGTAGAAAATTGCAAATGATAAATTTAGAAAAAAATCTTTTGTTAATCTATTATTTAAATAATGTAAAAAGTTAAAAAATGATTAATAATAAAAAAAATTTTAAGACAATTTTTTTTTAAAATCAATATCATTCCACTAATAATTTGGCAAAAAAAATTTTTTTGTAAAATATGCAATTAATCCATTTGTTTATAACATTTTTTTAAACAGATACCACTAAAAATTCAAATATTATAAAATCTAATAGTGTTTTGATATCTAAAAACAGTGATAATTACAAATATTGATAAAAAAATAATCACCGTTTTTTCGTTATATTTTTGACGTAAAATATTAATAATTAATGAATTATAATAATTAAAAATATCGTGACGTGATTATTTCATAAAGTATACTTGTCACAATGTATCCAGCATCGGTTATAATTTTCACGTCTTTAGTTTAACAATTATCTGATTATAAACATAAACGTGACCTGCAAAAAATTTGTTAATTAACAATAAGCGCATTTTATGAAAACTGGATGAAAAAAATTTTTTAAGTGAATATTATTCCTTGGGATGTCTAGATGATCCAATAAGTTTTTGAAATTTTTTTAATTAATATTTTATAACTAAAAAAATTTTTCTTGTTCCTACGGTCGGATTCTGAGGTCTACTCGCCGTGCGGAGCACTATTTTCACTATTAAATTAAAATTATTAATAATGGAGGTATAATTCCAGAAGTTAGGACTTTTTGATCGGAAATTTCGTCCTCTTTAAGAATCCTTTTTTTAACACGCTTTTATTAGCTTCACCTGTATGTTTGTTTGTAACCGAGTCTTTGGACTCGATTTTGACCCACTTTAAACAGACAGATTTAATTGAAACTTTGTACACTTACGAAGAACCGGTAACAATACAATAATTTGATAAGTTTATATCATTATCCTGATCAGGATCGCCAGAATTAAATAATTTCCTTTCCTCACATATCCTCTGCGTAAGAGTAAGAGGCTTATACTGTAAGTACATTCCGTGATTCTCAGTTCGGTCGTTGGCCGAGCGGGCTAAGGCACAAGTCTTAGTCGACGCGAAACGACGGACTCCTCGAGCGTGAGTTCAAATCCCATGGCTGAAAAAAAATTATTTTTTTTTTTCAGAAGTAACTATTGGATCGTAATATGTTATAATATCATCATCAATAAGCAATATAAATATAGTTTAAAAAAACTAAAAAAACATGCTTTCGTAGCACATCAAACTAAAAAAGTGAAAAGTAAATATAGTTTAAAAAAACTAAAAAACACGCTTTTAAAGCACATCAAACTAAAAAGTGAAAAATAATTATTAATATAAACTGAAAACAATAATGAACGAAAAATACTAGTATTATTGTGAAAAAAGCGTGGGTTGCTCGATATACGAAAAATATGGCACAAAGCGCCCCACGCTTTTTTCACAATAATACTAGTATTTTTTCGTTCATTATTGTTTTCAGTTTATATTAATAACTATTTTTCACTTTTTTAGTTTGATATGCTTTAAAAGCGTGTTTTTTAGTTTTTTTAAACTATATTTATTAAAATTCTTAATTATTAATGGTTTCTGAATTATTTGCGAAAAACTAAATGCCATTTTTTTTATCTTAATTTGTTAATAACATTTGCAATTTTTTATATGCTAGTAAACAATTTTTATACATTTTTCTAGACGTCATTCCGAATCCAATGAGCTATCGCCCATATTTTTACGACCTTTGTCACTAATTAACACAGTTTTTAACTTGTGAATTAGACTATGCAGTAATTTTTTTTAATATACACGTGTAAATGGCATAATTTCAACAAATAAAAATCACTACATCCTAGTGGTTGGGAGAGAGTCAATAATAATACAGGAATAGAAAGAGACCACAAAGAGGTTTCAAAAATGTTCTGATATATATGACATTCCTTTCATAAAACTGTTAGTTGACCCTGTAGAATCGTCTTGGCTCACCCTGTATATTCAAAAATAATTTCCGGTTATAGACTCTTTTATCTAGTTTATTTAAGTTTTTAAATCAAGTTTCTAGCTACCATAGAATTTGACATATTGAAGTCGTACGCACTATTGCCTCACCCTGTAAGTCACCTACTGCAATCGAATATTTTTTCTGTTTTTATGAACAATTATAACTGTAATTAGAGTCTATTCGTAAAAGATAAAGCGAGGCCACGATTTTTCGTGATGTTTCACTCTATGTACTGATTGACAAACAACTGATTGACAGCATTAAATATTGTACGGTTGGGTATAGTGCAGTAAAAATAAATTATGACCTGGGCAAAATTGCAACACAAATGATTCTTTTTGCATTATACTGTGTGAAGTGTCTTTTTTTAACATATTCAAAATCTCCATTAATGCCGGCTCAGGAAGTCAGTGAAAATCCAAGATGGCGGCTGAATTTTTTTTTATTAAAAAATTTATAATTTTGTATAACTTTGTATTTATAATGTATAACTTGGCAAAAATGTTTAAAATACAAAGATAAAAGTATGTGCTCGATGGAGGGTCCTTACTGCATCGCCTGCCATGGCATAATGACAGTACATTCAGGGATATAGCAAGATGTTATGCGTCGTTTGTGACAGCTAATTATGAGCAAGCAACTGTAGTTTTTGATGGTTATACATCAGAATACACAATAAAAGACATGACCCATAATCGCCGAACAAATACAATTTTCCCTCCGTGAACTTCACACCAGATATGACACTCACAGGAAGTAAGGAAATGTTTTTCACTAATAAGGGAAACAAGAAGAAAATAATTACTCAATTCGCTGAAGAAATACGACAACAGGGATGTTCAGTAATTCATGCAGTTGATGATGCTGATGTTGAGATTGTTAAAACTGCAGTGGAATCTTCAAAAATTAAAAATACAACAGTGATAGGAGAAGACACTGACCTATTGGTATTGCTGATTTATTGGTGTAATCAAGCATACCACAAGCTATTTTTCAGAAGTGATAAAAAACCTTCCAAACAGAATAACATTTATGATATCAATGCCATTAGATATTCGCTCGGAAATGACTTAGCGAACAGTCTATTCTTTATACATTCGTATACAGGATGTGACAGCACCTCCAGAATATTCCATATTGGAAAGCAATCAGTTTTCAAACGTGTTGTTGAAGATCAATACTTTCGTGAACTTGCACTATCGTTCAGCTCAACAAACCTTAATCCCAGTCAGGTTGAAGAATTTGGAAAGACGATAATGGTATGTATTTTTGGTAGAAATCCAGATGATACACTAAATACACTTAGGTATAGAACTATTATTGATAAAGTATTGAAGGCAAAATGTTTCGTTCAGCCACAAAATTTGTATATGGAAGCAAATGCAAGAAGGCTTGAACCCAACAGAGTGGGGATGGAGTATACATGATAATATGTATGTACCGAAAAAAATGGAGTTGCCGCCAGCACCTGAAAGTATATTACGCATAGTAAGATGTAACTGCAAAACCGGCTGTGGTGCCATGAAATGTAGTTGCCGAAACAAATTGTGAAAATAGTCCGCAGCGAATAGAAGATGAAGAAATGGAAAGTAGAGATGAAGATTATGATGAATTGTGAAAAAACAGCCAAATCATTTTAATTTTTGTTCAATAAAGAAAAATAATCCATACTTTGAAATAATGGTTTTTTGTTTTTGTAAGTCTAATGTGTAATAAAGTTTTCTCTAATGTATAATAGGCAATTTGAGTGATTCAATACTTATCTTATCTATTCAATACCTATTTTATGCTTTTATCTTTGTATTTTAAACATTTTTGCCAAGTTACACCTTATAAATACAAAATTATACACAGTTATAAATTTTGTAATGAAAAATACAAAATTCAGCCGCCATCTAGGATTTTGACTGATTTCCTGCGCCGGTATTAATGGAGATTTTGAATATGTTAAAATAGACACTTTTCACAATAGAATGCAAAAAGAATCATTTGTGTTGCAATTTTGCCCAGGTCAAGGGAATTTTTACACCATATTGACTGCACAAGTATACGGGCAGTCATATGTTAACGAGAATAATAAGACAAGTAAGAATTAAAATGATTTAACAGAATATTACACATTGATAAATTTAAATGTATGTATAATTGACAATGGCAATTGACGTATTTAAATAAATAACAATTTATAAATAATCAGTTAAACCAAATTTAGTCATCTGTGTATAGTTTGTAACAAGTATACAATAAGGACAGTTGAGGTCAATAAAAAATTTAACAACTCTTATCACAGATTTTTGCTAATATTTAGTTGTGTATTTGGGATTATTAATATTAATAGGCTGCATAATATTGATATTTCAAGACTAAGCTGTGCCAGTAGAGGAATAAGTTGGTAAAGTAGACCACAACTTTAAGAGACACATAAAAAATCTCAAAGCTTTGCCGCGACTCTCCTGAGGATAGAGCGGGGCATGCATTATTTTTCTACAGCATATTAAATAATAAATATAATGTATTACTTAATACATAAAACATCATTATTCTCATGTAAAGTATGTTCTGGCATGATTAAAATAAGAAATTAAAGGAAACACGCCTGTATCAACTAAAATTTCAAATTATTTTGATATAATTACACAACTCCCTCCTAAAATATTTTAGGATTTAACGGTCACTACCGACCCAGCCGTAAAAGCCTATAACGAGAAAGCATGCAGGGACGGACGGTCATTTTTCCGCGAAACATCGAACAATTCGTGCCTCTCAGAATTTATATAGGTTATGTACTTTATAAATACAGTGTATTCTTCAGTGTTTACATTTTATTTGGAATGTGAGAGCCTAGAATGTATAATACTTTAATAGATAAGTGAAATTTTCCTTTGTGTTTAAGCGTATTTTATGTAGTTATGTTTTTATAAATATTCCGGCGGGTGGTGAATTATTCGAGTGTTTTCCATTTATAAGTGGCTGTGGTAAAATAATATTGTGATAGTGTTCAGGCCTTGGGAAGATCTTCAACCTAGCACTAGCAAAGCATTTCATGAAGATACGGGGAATGGTAATGGCTCACAAATTACAGAGAAAATTTCCAGACAATATTTATGCGAACATACTCAAAAAAATGGTTTTAACTGTTTATAGAAATTTAAAAGAAAGCGAAGGTGAAAAAGGAGCCGTGGAAAAAAACGGCCTACTTAACAGAAATTTCAGAACGAACTATCTATAGATTAATTAAGGATGGGGTACATAATCGAAAAGTTAGATCGGACAAAGGAACATCGCGAGCATTAGATTCTTCTATGGTGAAGTTGTTAAGAGATTTAATTTATAGCAAGTATAAAGAAAATGAGATACCAACGGTACAGTCAATACATATGGAACTGAGAACAAAGGGTGTAGTGTCAGTTAGTGAAGAAACACTTCAACGATGGATATTAAAAATAGGATTTAGGTTCAAAATTATTAATAAAATGGCAAGTATTATGGAAAGCTCCAGAATTGTACAGTGGCGTAATGAATATTTGGAAAATATTACAACATTTCGAAATGAACAACGACCAATATATTATTTAGACGAAACTTGGTATGATACCCATGATACAGTGAAAAAAGGCTGGATAGATGGTTCAAAGAAATGTACAGTTGATGTGTCTGCAAATAAAGGAACCAGGTTAATAATTGTACATTGTGGATCAGAAAATGGATGGGTGCATAATGGTCTCAAATTAAGTGGAAAATAGCTGGAAGATTCCAACGTTGATTATCACCGAAACATGACTGCGGATATTTTTGAAGAATGGTGTCAGACATCATTGCTACCAAATGTAGAAAAAAACAGCGTAATTGTTTTAGACAATGCTTCGTATCATTCGCGACAAATTGAAAAAATACCAAATACTTGAACAAAGAAAAAGTATATTCAAGAATTTCTCCGAAAATATAATTTGGAATTTCAAAAAAATTTTAAAAGAAAGATCTTTTGGATATTGTTAAGAAGCAAAATTTCTTAAAACAATATGTAATTGATAAAATGGCTGAAGGTCAAGGACATACAGTTTTACGGTTGACCCCATATTTTTGTATTTTCAACCCGATCGAGCTAATAGGGAGTCAGTTGAAAAGAAGCATTCGAAAAAATAACACCTTTCCCAAATTTGATGCTAAAGTAATCGACCTTATTAAAGCTGAAGGGACAATTTTGAAAGCTGCTCTTCACTGGTTGAATTTCTTGAAAAAGTTTTTATTCTTTTTAAGGTCGAAAAACTGCGTTCAACCGAAGCACTAGTTGCAGGTATCGGCAACACTAACTTACACAATTTCAATACTTCAGAGTAGGCCTGATCCAAACTATTTTCTTTTATAGAGATAATCAGTTCGTTGGCGTTATGTTTCTGTAGCATAAATAACTGAAAGTTCCAATCGTAACCCAACTATATCAAAAAAATTTCCGTAGTTATCACTCAATGACTGAAGCGCGTTTTGTAGAAACTGTTTATTTTTAAATTCATTAAAATTACACAATTCTGAAAATTGTTTATCACTAAAATTTTTAAATCTATTATTTAGTTGCCCAGTGATATTGTACAAAATTTCGATAAAAAATCTTCGATATGAAGTTCTACGATCCACTGTAAATTCAGTTCGTATTCTTTTTTCTTTGCGGCTCTAAACTGTCATTACTAGTTTTTCCCAGAACTTTTCAAATTCATTTCTTTTGTTACAAATAAAATTTTTGAATTCTTCAATTTTGTTTACACAAAATCTAACGGCATTTGATTTAGTTTGCAAAATATTGAATAAATTGTCAGTAAATGGGAATATTTCGGAGAAAATATTTAACAAAAAATTAAAATCAAAGTCACCTATCAATGAATCTAAGTAACCTCTGGATCCATTCAGTCTCAGTATCCCAATCATCTTTGCTTTGTAAAATATTTTCAAATAAATCAATTAGGGGCTGTCGATACAGTTTATACTAGCATCCCATTGTAATTCCATCGTGTTGGAGCAACTCTGGGTAGTCTCTTCCAAATCTAAAGCTCCACTAATACTTAAAAAAAAATACTTTGCACTCTTTAAGACACGCTGCAGATTGAGAAAGAACTAAATTTAATCGATGCGCCAAACAATGTACAAATATTGCATTCTGAAAAGTCTCTTTTACTTTGGCCTGCAGGCCCCCCCAATTTACCAGCCATTACAGCGGCCCCATCATAATTTTGGGCGATAAGTTTAGCACCACACTGTAGATCATCGACTCTCTGACAAACTATAGCATATAAAGCTGCAGCCGTTCTCTGCGTTGTTACATCTAAAAATCCTAAAAAGCGCTTTTGGACTCTCCCATTTGGATTTATGTATCGTACTACGATTGACAACTGACTAATATTCGTAATATCGGTTGTTTCATCTAACATAATTGCAACAAAAGGAGCTTTTTTATTTCTTGCTTGATCTCTTTTAAAATAATATTGCTTATCGACTGAATCAAATCATTTTGAAAACGATTTGATATACCGTGAAAATACCGTGGAGTGTTCCAGATGGTTACTTAAAATTGTATTGTATTTTGCTGATAAATCAACTAAATTGATGAAATTGCCCCTATTAGCAACGCTCCGAGATTCAGTATGACCTCTAAAACTAAGTTCATTTTCGCCGAGAAAACAAACAATGTCAATAAGTCTTTTTAACATTTCGATTTTTTTTACAAGTTTATTATGCTTACGGTCATGTTCTTTCAACTGCTGATCTAATGAATGCTCAATTCGTGATTTTCCAAATGTTTTTTTTTAAGAACCGTTTGCAAATGAGTTTCACACTTACCATGCCTCTTTGTCACTTTGTGAATGTTGTTTAAATCTGAAAAGCCATTTTTATTCCAAACACCTTTTTCATTTTTGAAAAGTACACATGGCCAACAAAACAATTTACACACATTTTCACAACCCGTTAACCACTGATTAGCACTGTACATTTCAATATTAAAGTACCTATTGCATGATTTAACTTTCGTTTTTAAAAGTTTTAAATCAGGTGTTGATCTCCCGTTTCTAATAATATCCAGTTTATCTTGAAACGAATATGTTTAAAATCCCTTTTTCAACAAATTGCACCCCATACAAACGCAAATAATATTTTCCACAGTGCTAGGACCAGCTACCATGTTGAATAAGCAATTCTAAAACTACTTATACGCGCACTAATGTTCAACGCTTAAAAAATCACTTGTCTCCACACCACAGGTTTAGAAACACCAAAAAAGTTTTTAGAAATATAGCACAAAAGCTGAGAATAATACTAGGAAGTTTAATATTAAGTATAATATTAAAATCGGTATTGAAATCTATAAAACAAGACGCATTATAATACTATGCTATACGGCTCGGATATCAAGATTATGAAGTGGGGATGGGATGCATTTCAAGAAGTTGCTTATCAGTTATATCGAAGTCGTGTTGGCTCGATTAATCGAGGGCGTCATCGTTACGCTTTTATCGAGCAACATTATCTCAGCTGTTGAAATGCAGGGCCGTGTCTATTGAAATTGAGTAAAAGTAAATTTTAATGATTAATATATGTGATAAATAATAATTAGGTTCTAATTATGTGTTTGTTTTTTAATAATCCCAAGGGAAGCACTGCTTCCCTTGCTTCCATGGACCGACCGCCCCTGCTGAGCAATAAGAGAATATGGGATATAATTTTAATTTAGACTAACAAAATTCATCAATGATCCACCAATATATAAAATATTATTCCTATCTTCACACAAGCAAAACAAAGTAATTTTTTCTAATTTATCATGGTATTAAATAACTATTTATTTATCAAAGATACAATATTTTTAAATTTCTGACATTGTGTCTCAACGCACAAAAATTTTGAATACGGTACTGAGTCGCATGTAATTACGCCGGCTTTGACACTTTTATGGCCGGTTTTTATGGCCTTTTTTACGTGTCTCTTAAAGTTGTGGTCTACTATATTTTAAATCATTTCTGAAAACGGTCTCATCATTATACCTTCGTAGCTCAAAAATAAATATACATCAAAATCTGTTTATACCACTGAATTGGCCTTGAAAAATAGTCTCTAGGATGTGTGCTTACTTTTTTTGTACTATTGCAATTTCCGAGATACATTATATCCCATCAAATTTGTCTCACCCTGTGCATAGGCAAAGATATGCTCTAGAAATCGTAGTATAGTAAATGGTATCTCTTGAAGGATATCCTTGCTATTCCACGGGGGTATGTCATTAGTGAGTGTGAGAAGAGGGGATCAAAGAAAGTTCTTATTAATTTTGGTCTTAAAGGCCTGAGGAGTATAGAACTCAGAGAAAACACGAATAGAAAACTAATTCCATATTTTTGTTGTTTGTGGTGATTGCAGATGAAAATTATAATTCTTCTTAGTAACATGCATGTCGTGATGATAAACTTTGGTTCTGTGATGGTATAGTCAATACAACTTCAGAGCAATCTTCGTATAAATAACAATAGAAAAATAATAATTGTATTGTACATATTTTTGAGTACTTTGTTTCATGATATCCTATAAGAAAAAGTGATAAGTTTATCATCACAACAATAATCCAAAGGCATATAATTAGGACAGTTGTTTTAATTACATGACTTTGGATTGTTGTTATTTTAACTAAATAAAGACATATTTAACATATCAAGGTTTAATGTGAGGGACAATTGTGGTCTGCCTGCGTATTATTCAGATGGGATAATCACTATCTTTATGTGTACTAAGAGACGCAACTGAAATTTCACCTCTTGTAGCTAATTTTAATTTAAGCAGATTACGGCAACTTACTACCTACCTTAATGTTGGGATTTCTTGTTATATAAACTTAAATTATATGAGGGGTTGCGTAAATGTAACTAATAATCGTAGCAACTTTGCCAGTAGAATATTTCTGAAAAAAATGCTTCAAGGGTATAGCGATTTTCCTTTCTAAGTTATCTATATCGATAGAGAAAGTATTGTCGTAAAAATATCAAGCTCCAGGCTGTGATAAATATGAACATTTTGAGACCCAAAAAATAAAAAATTTACTATTGTTTTTGCAAAAAAAAATTAAGTAATTTTTTTGACTTTATTTAGACGCCTTTCGAGCCTCTGTGATTTTTTAATGTTTTGAAAGATGGCTGTCCCTACTCCAATACTAACATCTAGGTTCCAAGTCCGTCTACTTAAACACCCCGCGTGGTCCCCTGTATGCCTCTAGCATCCATTTTTAGCCCCAGATCTATGTCCCCTTGGTATAGTTAAAAGCCTCTTATCTCCTTCCTCTTAGCTGGCATCTTAGATATGTCTATAGTATTGGTTAAAATCTCCCCCAATACTAAAAATATGTCTTATGCTATTGCCCTTTGAGCTCCCCTCCCACGCTACTAACGTCCCAGCTTCTATGAGCATCCCTAGCTAACGCCCTTCGGCACCTATCCCGTCTGCGTCTAGGTTCTAGGACTAAATCTAAATAGATGTAACGATTTTTTTTTCGACGTAGTCCCATAAGAGCCTATGTATTTTGTTTGTCATACCCTCAATTTTCGATTTTTTCCATAAGAGAATACATGGGAAAAGTAAGTTCATTTCGGCATTACTCTACTACTCAAACTGATAAAAATCGTTGGATAAGTCGGTTATGAACTCAGTTTTGACCTCCTAAGTCCGCTGACCTGAACAGTTTGGATTATTTTCTGTGGGGGCACCTTAAGACTCTAGCTTACGATACACCTATTCAGAATGAAGAAGAATTGAGATATTGCATATTAACTTCATGCAAAACTATAAGAAATACTCCAGAAATTTCTCAAAAAGTACGTCAATCGATCAGAAGAAGAGTTGATGCGTGCATGCGAATAGAAGGAGGACACTTACAATAGTTATTGTCATTTTTTTAGACAATTTTTTATGCGTAGATCTTAGTTTTAATAATTTTGTCCTCATTTTTTGTAATTTGACAGAAATTTGAGTTTTATTATTTATTTGAACTCTTTTCTTAAAAATATTCAAACGGAATTCAAGAGAATATTTTTGATAATGAAAGTTAATAACTCCTAAGAGGTGCAAAAAACGAAAAAAAAATCTAGATACCAAAAAGTTTAAGAAAGAACAGGGAAATTAACTAAGTAAAATAAACAGTGTCGCCGTAAAAAAGAAGTTCGGGAGATTTAAAAAGGGTTTATGACCCCTAAATACGTATCACCTTGTAGATTGTTGCAAAGATTAGTAAAGCTGTTTTGTAGAGACTGCAACAAATTTGAATCAGTTATCTTTAAAAATGTATAAAATATATGGAAAGAACAAACAAATTGAAAATTCAACACCCTGTATCTCACTAACGATGCATTTTAGAATATATGTTAATACGAACCTTCGTAAGGAATAACCTTCTGAAGTTTTGGTTTGTAGTTAATTAATACCCTGTATATGTACAAGCAAATCGCTCGAATTTAGCAGCCACGAATGCAGAACGATATTAGTTGTATGCTAATGCGATGGCAGACTTCAGCCACTCTGAATAATACATTGTATCAGGCGATATGTATTTCATTATTCATTTTATACTTTTGCTTTTATTTGTCTACGTATGTCGTTCTGTCAACAATATGAGACAGTAATAAGCTACCGGTCCTGGATTGAGATCTAGTTTCCTCTCCGTAGTTATTATTCTTACTGGTATTTTGCCAGACCTCATATTCTGTAATTAGATTATTTACACGTAGAACAGTGTTACAAATAAATAAATAATCTCATCATTATGCACAGAAAGACACGAGAAAAATTGTTAACGACAAAGTAAAGCAATACGAAATTTGGTAAATGTAAATGACATGGTATGTTTGTTATGTAGTTATTCTATTGATACTATATCCTGTTGCTTATAATAATGATTAAAATAAATGTAAAATGTTACTTAACATAACTGTAGTAATTTAAAAATTCGTGGGATGTATCTCAATATTAATAATGTTGTTTGAAATGTAATAATTTGGAATCTATAATTTTATTACATTGAATTTTCTTAAATTTATCCCACTCTGTTATTTATAAATTTCCATTTTTTATGTTATTATGCAATAATTCACTTAGTAGTAATATATTTTGGGCAGTTTTATTATTCTAGGTCTGACAAGTTTATATTTTTTACCCTGATGCAATTTTAAATTTATTTATTTTAAGTATACTGTAGGTATACGGATATAATTCTAGTGGAGCGTGTGATTTATACAGTGGAACAGTTAACAATTTGCAATTTTTATGTTTCTGGATATACTAATGTCCTGTTGATGAGGGTGAGATAGTGTTCCAACATTAGAACTCTTGTTTCCGGTATGTGAATGAACTTTTCAGGTAGTTTCACTAGCTGCCTGCTTGCGTCAACTTCGGTTCTTCTTGAATTAAAACAACAATCCGGTCATTAGCATTAGCAGTATTTGTAAGATCTTCCACCTTTATCAGTTTTAGATAAACGCATATATTAACACTCCACTACATTTCTCATCAATTTTAGTAATAATAATAATAATGTCTTTATTAAAAGTGATTGCAAACATAATTCTACAATTAACAAAAGAAAGATATGCAGGCAACAACTATTTTGAACTTCTCCCAACTGATACAGATTTATTTCGTCTAAACATAAAATGTCACGTATGTTACAATACCTATAACATTGAAAAATCTAGTGACACAGGCTTTTATTTAGTTTATAGTTTATTAAGCTAATATTAAAAAAGTAATTTTAATGCAACATATGATTTTTTTATCAATTGAGCTACATCATCAGAGAAGCTCATGCTTTCGTCGATATTAAATCTAAATTTTTATCTTACTTAGGTCTGTTGATGAGACAACAGATTGTAAAAAAAAATCTATTTTAAATGTTATAGTACGAGTACTGGACCCTCTTAAACTAACAGTTCCACTGTTAACAAAAGACTAAGTCAGTGTACTAGCGAAACAATTACCGGGGTGGTGCTGGAGACGTTAAAAAAATTGAACTGTCAGAAAGTCAAGTGTTGACGTTTGTGACTGATGGCGCCGTGACAGTGCGTACGATAGGCCGTTCTTTGCAAGAACAAGGTTGTACGTTTATACATGTTACGTGTAAAGTGCATGCTTTACATCTTGTGGCAGAAACTATTCGAAAAGGTTTTCCAGAGGTGGATGCATTAATAGCAAGTACAAAAAAAAGTGTTTCTTAAATCTCTTAAACGTCTCCGTGCATTTCATAGCAAGTGTCCCGGTATTCCTGAACCACCACAGCCGATTCTGATACGTTGGGGAACATGGTTGCAGGCAGCTTTTTATTATGCTGAACATTTTCAACAAATAAAAGCTGTGATACTACAATTCAATCCAGAGGCTGCAGCTATTAAGGAAAGCCAGACAAAATTCGAAGATATTTCCGTTGAAACAGCTTTAAAAAAATATTGTGAAGAACTATAAACCATTACATGAAAGCATACAAAAATTAGTAAACAGTGCGTTGTCGTTAGCGGAGTCACTGCAAATAGTGGACGAAGTAAATCTACTGCTACACGCAACAAATGAGCGCGTGAAAGAAAAGTTCGCAAGTGTGTTAAATAAAGACACAGGTTTTACCAAATTAAGACAAATATGTGATGGTGCAGCCCCAGATCCGTTAAGTACGTTCAAAGACTATTTTACGTATGCATGTATTACATCAGTAAATGTCGAACGGTCCTTTTCAAAATTTAAGAATATATTTTCACCAAAGCGAACATCACTCATGGAGACAATCATAGAAACATACCTGATGCTGCAAAATGGCTACACATCTTCTCCAGTTTGTGGTAAGCAAGCTAGTTCTTCAAGCTAGTTAAGAGGGTAAGTTTTACATGCATTTTTATAAATTGTAATAGTTTATTGTTTCTATTAGTTATTTTCGCGTCCGCCACTGTCTCACGGAACATTTTTGACAGCCCTAGTTATATATTTGATGCTGAGAAAAACTTTTTAATACTTTTGACATTGACATATTATGTTTATTGGTCTTAGGTTGAAACATTTTTCACAACTATTTGTTTAGTAAACATGCGTTGGCAGTCCCCCTTTGTAATATAGGTCGAGAGTCTTTTTTTCGGTTATATTTTATATTTAATGTACAATGTGATCAAGTTCAATTTTTTTAAATTTCAGTGATACGCCCTATTCCACAAAAAATTGGTCGTCTCCCATTTGAGAGTGTTATATATAATAACGTTTTAAATCAGAGACTTATCTCTTGTTTATTGGCAACTGGTTTCGACTATTCAAATAGTCATCTTCACAACAAAACAATGATAATTGTTATTAAACAAACGATTGACTACATCTTGTAACCAGGGTTTTTCACTGAGGACGTAGGGAGATAGAGAACCTCAATACTCATCGATTTGATCCCCATAATATGTGTTATGCGAAATGTGTTAGTTTAAAAGTTATTAAGTGTTTGCGTATTTTTAGCTAGCTATTGGATATTTATTCCCGCAGTAACATCTTCCATCATCCTTGGGTAGGGATTTCCACGCAAGTAGCTATAGTTGCCTCCTTGGCAATATTGTCCATCACCCTGTAAACACTGACTCGTTCAATTACAGTCACAAATGAGCGACTAGCTGCCTGTCAGTGGTTTTCTTTTGTGTCATTGTCCTAAGTTGTGCCCATTTTTTCAACTTAACAGCACCATGCAAATGAGGACCATAAGTCTGAAATACATGTGTCCAGGGTTTGCATCCTTTGTACGGGCCTTACCAATGATACCTTCTACTTCTTAATTAAAAAGTGGAATTTTCGCCTTTTAACTATGTAAAAAATTTAAAATTTTCAATGTGAATTTATGGCTAGCTGAAAGAAAGTTATCGGGTTGATTGCCAGTAAAGTAGAAAATTTTTCAAGATGGTTAGTACAATTTCTTTCTGTCTCTTTATTTTTCGCTAATCTTGTAAATTTAAGGAATCGTTTTTGTTTTAATAAAATTTTAAGAAGATTATATATTTGTCCAAATAGTTTTGGTTCCAATAAAAAAATTATTTCTCAGGATAATGGGCCCACTATTGGACAATGTTCAAGAAAAAAAAGTTAAGTAAGAATGACGAAATTTATGGGCAAAACAGGAGTTTAACTAAAAATACACGAGCACTTAAATAACTTCTAAACTGACAAATTTCGCATGACACAAATGGGGTCAAATCGATGCGTATTGAAGAGCTCTATCACCCTGCGCCGGTTGGTCCATGCTCAGTGGAACACCCTATACATACAATAAATATATACGTCCTTAATTTAAAAAAAATCCTCAGCGTTATGTCTGGGCTACTCCCCGGCCGTCACATTTTCTATCCACAACAGTATGCACAAATTTCTTACATGTGCGTTAAACATGAAAATAAGACAAGATATTGACAATATTAAATTAAAAACTCAACAAAAAATAAATTTGATCAACAGCAACCCCTTGTTTTAAGCAGATGCAGAGAACATTTTATCAAACGCTTTATTTTTAGCAAAATGATAATGTTTTTGAACATTGTTTATATATAAGTATAGTTTGGTAATTTCCTTCCTAGGTGAAAAATCAAGCACTCGTAACTTGCTTTTGCAGCTATATATTTGAGGAATTCACAATTTCTTTTAACGAGTTATTTTAGGGAACAAATTATATGCTCGATATTTTATTCCCAATGCATATTACATTTTCCAGTTAATTTATCCAAATGTATGACAAGAAACTAAATATTCGATAAAAATAATAGACATTTGATAATCAAAATGATTGCTCCATACCAAATTCACATGCTTCCTAAATTATTGTTACGTGTTTACTATCCACACAAACACCTCTACTCGTAGATTCGTTGATTGAAAGTCTAGGTAACACTTACTCACTACTTTATTTACTAATTAACAATTAACAACAATAGATTAATCACTGTCCTAATTATAATCACAACTGAACACTTATAAGTCTCTTTCGTATTTCTTCTTTACTCGCTCACGTTCGACTTCAGACTAAATCTCGGCCCACCGTCCGTCTTATTTATACATCCATTCTCCCGGTCTAGAGCACTCCAGAATATTCCCGGCCGTTCGTGTACAATTCCAGCCTAATCTAACCAGTCTGCACAGTCCAGTGGCGTAACACTGCCCCCTCCTTAAGCCTGAACGTCCCGATCAGGCAATTCATTATTCCCTGCATACTTGGCTAGTCTCTCTATGTGCACCACCTTCATCTTGGATTTTGGACTTTGCTGAATTCTATATACAACGTCATTTAGTCTGGTGACCACAGTGTAAGGACCTTCCCAGGGCGGGTGAAGCTTCGGGGACCTGCCTTTCTTTCGTTGTGGGTTATATAGCCAAACCAAATCTCCAGCCTGGAACCCTCCTGAATTCGCCTTAAGATCATAACGAGCCTTCATGCGATCACTTGTTATTGTAATTCGCTCGAAAGGAGCCCTGGCGTTATATTGCTTATTTCTTATTTGTGGCTCTATTCTTGCCGCGCAAACTTCACATTGGCGGCACCAAGCCTCCACATCTTGACGACTGTTTACCCAGTAGAAACGTTGTCTTACTTTTGTCAGGGTTTTGTTGACGCCAAAATGTCCGCCAGACGTTTCATTATGCACTTGCTGAAGTACATCTGCTACGTGACACCTGGGGATTAACAATTTCCAAGTAACTTTCCTCCCATCTGGACTTTCCCACGCTCTCTTCAGCAGTCCATCCTCTACTATAAGAGAATCCCATTGTGCCCATAAAGCCTTCAGCCCCACTGATTTATTTGAAATGTCCTTCCAATCGGGTCGGGTCCCTCTTTCTTTCCATTTCAGAATAGGACCAGTCTCGTTATCGTTTAACTGCGCTTCCCTTAACGACTCTTTTGTCCAATAATCCGGAACATCAATCTTAACGATCTTCATTATTTGTACATTTTGTTGTTCTTCCTTACGGTGGCAAGGCTTGCAATCTTTCTCACACGGTCTTTTGGAAAGGCCATCTGCTATATTCCGCGAAGTACCAGCTCGCCAGTTTTCCTGCGGCTTCTCCATTACTGCGACCCTCTCAGGGATACGCTGACGACAGTTACTCTGAATATGGCCCACTCTGCCACACTTATAACAGCGCATACGTCCTCCACTCTGTCTCCCACTACTTTGCTGTTGGGTTTGTCTCGGATCTTGAATGTTGAGCTCATGACAGTTCCTCTTAATATGGCCCAATTTGCCACACATATAACAACGGATGCCTCCATTCGGCCTCCCACTACTTTGTTGTTGGTCTTGTGTCTGCTGGGAGTTCGATTTTGTCAGTAGTTGGCTCATCATCTTGTATAGATCAGATATCAGGTCTTGTGTTGTGTTGTCTGGCTTGTCTTCCTCCACACTCACAGCTCGTACTCTCTGATTTGGTTGTGTGGTATCCTCATAGGCAGCCTCAATCTCCAGTGCATGTACTAAAGCCTCACTACTAAGCTTATGCCTGGCCAACTTAAGAATTCTCCTAACTTCCTGGTCCCTTACTCCATCAATAAATGTACCAACTGCTAACTGTTGTTGAAATTCCATTGGTGCATCAGGATAAGCTAGATGGGCTAATCTTTCTACCGCAGCCTCAAACACCTGGAGGCTTTCTCCCCTCGTTGTCTGCGTGATTTGAGCTGAGCCTGATATACTTGGGCGAGATGTTGATCGCCATATCTTAATTCTAACGCTGCCTCCAAAATGCTAAAGATTTGTTGCTGTGCGGTAGGAATTGTTTGGAGCAGGTCCAATGCTTGGCCCCTTAGTGCTAATACCAATGCTGTTGCTTTTTTCTTCATCGTTCCAGTTATTTGAACGTGCAGCTGCCTCAAATTGTCTCTTATAAGTTGACCATGAACTTCGACCGTCGAAGGAAGGTGGTTGTAACCTAGCACCAGACGACAGTACCAATTGGCCACTCCTCTCCCTTAATTGTTGCTTGAGCCGGGCTACTTCTCCTTCAACAATACTGACTTTTCCCTCAACTTGACCGACTTTTTTTTAACTTCACTGACCTCTCCTTTAACTTCATTAACTTGTCCTTCGACTTCACAGACTTTCCCTGCAACTTCAGTGACTTTTTCGATAACATCTCCTTTAAATTTTTCAGTGAGGGGAGAAAATGGCTGCCTGCTGTTCATCTAGGCTTCTTTTGAAGTCTTCTTTTTCCTCCAATCGTCTTATTTCCAGGCCCTCAATCATTTTTCTTAAGTCTTCTTTTTCTTCCTGGCGTTTTCTCTCGAGTTCTTCCTTTTCTTCCTGTCGTCTTCTTTCTTGTTCTTCTTTTTCTTCCTGACGTCTTCGCTCTTGCTCTCCTCGTTCTTCTTGTCGTTTTCTTTCTTGAGCTTCCATAATTTTTCTTTGTTCGTCTTTCTCTTCTTGTCGTATTCTTTCTAGTTCTTCTTTTTCTTCCTGGCGTTCTCTTTTCTGTTCTTCCATTTGTTGCACCAATGCTGCAAGTAAGTCTTGTGTTTGTTTCTCCGCCATGCTTCTTGTTGTTGGCATTAACTCACGACACGTAAATCAGTTCAAAATAAAGTTTATTACACTATAAAGTCCGTAAAATATTGATGGAATTTTCCAGAAAAATCTCGAAACAGCACTAGAATGTCTTATTTAGAGTCTATACTTCTTTTGTGTTGACAAAATTCACTTATCTCCACTAATTGTCCAATGGAATGTTCGAGAATTTTCACGAAATATCACTAATAAGTCTTGTTTTGAGTCTATAACACGTTCCTGTCGACACAATTCACGTATCCCCTGTAGTTTCCAAATAGAATGTTCTAGAATTTTCCCGAAATTGCACTAGTAGTCCTTTTTCTCAGTCTACAACACGTTATTACTAGCGGCACTCGCGAATTTGCAACTATTTCTAAATCGAATGTTCTAGAAACTTCTCGAAAATCCACTTTAAAGTCACTATTCAGTCCAGAAATAGTCCTCCAAACACTGTCCAGTAGCTTAATTCTCCGTGTTACCACTAATTTCTGAGAAGAACACTGTAGAACCTTTTCGAATATTCCAGAAATTTCTCTTCCAATCCACTTCCGACACCAAATTGTTACGTGTTTACTATCCACACAAACACCTCTGCTCGTAGATTCGTCGATTGAAACTCCAGGTAACACTTATTCACTACTTTATTTACTAATTAACAATTAATAACAATAGATTAATTACTGTCTTAACTATAATCACACTAGAACACTTATAAGTCTCTTTCGTATTTCTTCTTTACTCGCTCACGTTCGACTTCAGACTAAATCTCGGCCCACCGTCCGTCTTATTTATACATCCATTCTCCCGGTCTAGAGCACTCCAGAATATTCCCGGCCGTTCGTGTACAATTCCAGCCTAATCTAACCAGTCTGCACAGTCCAGTGGCGTAACATTATTAAATATTCGATAAAAATAATATAGGCTCAATAAATATAACGAATGCTCAGTACCAAATCCAAATGTTTCCTAAATTAATAAATATTCGTTAAAAAATAATAGTAGCTTGATTAATTTAAGGAATGCTTAGTACAAAATGCTTCCTAAATTAATTAATATTCAGTAAAATATAATAAATGCTCGATAAATGTATAATGAATGTTCAATAGAAAATTGATGGAGAAAAAATATTTACCCTTCAATAAAAATGATGATTTTATCCCTAAAAAGTTCAAAGCCCACAAAGAGTAGCTGTTTATATTTTCATTGAAAATAAAAAAAAACAGTGAACACAAAATAAACATTAATTGAATATAATATGTAATAAAAAATACATAAATAAATAAATAAAACAAACTCTGACAATTCAAAAACAAAAACACATTTTCTGGTAACATTCTATTCTGAAAACAGAATGCTCGCAACAAAGAACTTAAAATAAAATTGTTAATTTAGTAGGTATCTACTAACAAAACAAAACTTGAATCTAATTTGCACGAACAAACACTTTAGGCACAAAGTACATCTGAGGATGGTGAGATTATCTGAAATAAAAAATGGCATATGGCATATACATCAGGGAAATATTGACTTGTGATTTACCTGTTGAACTAAAAGAGCTCTTTTAGATTTCGCTGGTCGCCCACGACGTCTCTTCACTCCAATTGGAATTGCTTTTGCTTTAGGAGGTAGTGTGGTAAGTTTTAGCCGTATGGCCAATCCCACAATGTGTTGATAAATCAGCATTTTAAAATAAGTCGAACAATCACATTCACCATTAATCCAATCATCTTGGTCGTCGGGAATTGTTACTGTCCATACACTAAACATAACAGTCTTATATTCGTCAAAACTATGAAAGTCTAGATTTGTATACTTTCAAGGTCGTCCTGGTTTACCTCGGTTGTATCTTTTGAAGGAATAATGTAAACATTGCCTGATGGTGTCCTTTCAGAAATAATTTTTTTTGTGCTTTAGCCCACTGATAAGATTTTGTCCATAAATTTAGGTGAATAACCGACTTTAAGTGCACTTCTTTTAATTTCGACGAATAATTTTGAGACCAGGTAGTTACGTACTACTTTAGTATCACAGAGAATCTAGATAGAGGAAGCCGTTCTCTTAGAGTATTTTCATCTTTTATGACTCTGTTAAAAGCCTCTAGGGCGTTGTTAGTACTTGGGCTTTTCTTGTCAACCACTTCATACCAGTTTCGATTCATCTGTAGCCATTCACTTTCAAAATAACGTAAAAAGTCTTTTTGCTCCTCCTATTTCGAAAGAAACATGATGGACGCTCTATCGAATATCTCTTGACTTTTACTTAATTGAAGACAATCAATATCTTGCAAGATTGTATTATTTATGTTTCCTTTTGGACGCACAAGTTGATCAGCTTTTTTTCTTACGTTTTTTTTTTCAAATGAGCCCAGCACATATTGTAACGTTCGGACCAAATACATTTTTGAAACCATTTTGTACACTGTGGGCCGCATCACATATTAGTATCGATGGATTAATGGTTTCAGCCAAAACTATCTCTGCACCAGTTCTTAGCGCTTTGAATGCAAAAATGAAATCCTTAGTTTTCTCGTTGGCACAAACTGCCACTCCAAAAGTGTGAAAGGATCTGGCCTTGTCTGTTGTTCCGAACACCAATAACGAGAAACTTTGCCATATAAGCTTATATCTGGCATCTGCATGGACATGGCAAGCATTCTGTGATTGCCTGATTAAATTTTTTGTTGACATAAAAAATCGAAAAGAAGGGGGATCCTCGTAATCCATTTGGTGACATATTATAAAAGCCTCATCATCATTTTCTGGAACTGAAGAGTGGTCGATGCAAAATTGCTCTAACTCTCCAAGACTTATCGAATTCGGACCAAATTTTGACGTTCGTAGAGAAGCCAAATAATTATTTAATTGTTGCTTTTTTGGAATTGGTAAATTTATCTTCGCCAACACTTCTAAAATCTTTTTCGGTTTTAGTTTTGGATCGTTTTCGAACAAGGTATTGATCTCCGTTTTAGTATGTCCGTTTATTTTAACGGTTATTTAGGACGGTATACTTTCGCAATTATGAAGCAATTCCGATCGATATAAAACTACATCATCAGTATTTGCGGAATAATATAAATATACACCTGAGGCACATTGCTCTCCTCGATCAGTATTTGCGGAATAATATAAATATACACCTGAGGCACATTGCTCTCCTCGATATTTTACTTTATTGCAACGATAAATCGCACTAACGTTATCTTCTGTATCAAAATTTTTATGGTAAAAGCTCCAAATACCTTCATCTTCTACTGATTTTTGAACTAAGGCTTTGTTACTGAATACCTGTTCTCTTTTCCACTGTTTATCAACTTTTTTCTTCTTTTCTTTGGCTCCGGCTTCTCAAGTACATCAGCCGCACTATCCTCTGATGAACTGTATTGAGGAATCTCACTGTCTGATAAGTGTCGGTTTTAAAAACAGTATGCATTAATAATAAACACAACACATCTATTTACGCACTATAGATTATAAACAACATGCAGCATGCCCGCTTCGTTTTCTGAGGTTATGTACTATTCGTCGGTAAACAAGCGCCCGTTTATTTGCAATTTATATTTTTTTCTAGTGCATTACTGTAAAATGCAAAATTTCATTCAATAGTGAACGTAAATTATCGAGTATTTATATATTTTTTTAGTGCATATTTGATTAAAATACCGACCGGAACTTAGCGTGCAAATTGTAAATTTTATATTGTGATTTTATAAAAAATATAAAGCATTTCCTATTATTTTATACTGCATTTTCAATTTTTTTATCGAGCATTTAGTATTTTTTAAATCTGCAAACTGCATTAAATTACCGGGCGTTAATTACGACCCGTTATTTTATACTATTGTAGACAAAGAACAAACATTATATAAAACATTTTAGTATCAATAAAGAACAAGTTGTATTCACCCTTTGAAATAAGATAAGATTTGGGAAGGAAGCAATTGTACGGGTATTAGCTCAGGGAATTAGCTCATTAATATTCCTTAGCTGACATCCACTAAAAATTAAGTTAATTGCAATGTCTTCTCCAGCCAAACCTGTATTTATAGTTACAACAAACATATTTTTTGTGTAAGACTAAGTTTTTATAAATTGCGGTGCAGGTATATTACAAAGTAAAAAAAATGAATAAATAAATAAAGGCAAATTGAGGCTGAAATTAATAAAAGACGTTTTCTGGAAGCAGTTTTTTGGGTTGATAATACAGAGTTATTGCAAAGTGAAAGAAAGCTGAATATATTAAAAGAAACTTCATATAAAATATCCTGCAATATTGCATTCAGTTTTAAAGCATGTTGTTGCGACGATTTTCTTGCTTAATATTTTATTTTGACAAATTCGCCAAATTATTGACAGATAGATGTTAGACATTTGTAGATTACAAACTTACAAAATTAATTATTTGTTCCGCAGATTTGTTCCGTTTTGTGTGCTGTGCAATTTTGTTTTAAAAAAAAGTAAACTAAGATTGTTAGGATTTGTACCGGGTGATCCAAATAAGCCTCCCACCCCCATTTTGTCGGTTATTTGGAAAGATACGAAAAAAATTAAAAAATGCATTTTGTAGGATTTTTTAAAAAGGAATCCAGAAACATTAACAGAAAAACAACTGAACATCAAATAAAAAAGATGGACGCCTAAGTTATATTTTTTTAAATGGAAGTACCCAAATATTTTTCCATATTTAAATAGGGCGTCTTATTCTAATTTCAAATATACTTTTTAATATAGTATCTTCAGTAAATATTCCGATAATCGATTATTTCCCAAAAGAAAATACGTTGCTTAACAGATATCAAGAAATATTTTCTAGGTGGCCGTGATAACAAAACAACAATTAATATTTTGACAGTTTTGCTCATTTAATAATTCAACAGTTTGCCAACAACTGTTACTTTTGAACGTTGCTTTGTTAGCCAAAAATAACCAATATGAATAATCATTATACTTTAGGAGAAAAATACGATATGGTAAACTTATATTTTAGAAATAATAAAAACGCTTGTGCTGCCCAGCGAGAATATGAACAAATATATCCGAATAGGAAATTGCCTGACAGGAAAACTATTAAGTTGGCAGATAATTTATTAAAACATTCAGGAGCAATTCAAAATAAAAATAGGAATAGTCAACGAAGATAGAGAATTCAGTATTTTACTCTATTTTCAAGAGAATCCGAGAAATTCAATAAGAGACGCAATGAGGTATTTGAATTTTTCTTATGGAACCATACAGAGAACTTTAAAAAAACATAAAATTAAGGATTATAGTATATTGCCTGTTCAAAAATTATTCCCTCAAGATAAAGAAAAGCGGCAACAATTTTGTAGAAATATGATCAACAGGTATGACATTGATAATAATATATTTAATAAAATATGTTGGACCGATGAGGCATCATTCAACACATCTGGTATCTTCAACAGAAGAAATTCACATTTTTGGTCTTCCGAAGATCCTCATATTTCTGAAGAAATTCAATTCCAAGGAAGGAAATCCATAAATGTTTGGTGTGGAATAATAAATAAAAAAATTATAGGGCCTATTTTTCACGAAGGCTCCCTTAGAGGACCATTGTATTTAGATATGTTAAGAAATGATGTAAATAATTTATTAGAAGAAATGCAATTGCAATTCGATGTTATTTGGCAGCAGGACGGGGCACCCCCACATAATATTAATGATGTTACAAATTACTTAAACACAACATATCAAGAATGAATAGGAAAACGAGGAACTATTGCTTGGCCACCTCGTAGTCCGGACCTAACTCCATTAGACACGTTTCTTTGGGGCCATTTAAAAAATATTGTTTATAAAGAAAGAAACAACAACTTGGAAGAAATAAAGGAAAAAATTAGAACAGAAATACGAAATTTGAATAACAACAACGCTGTTATGGCAAATATAATGGGAAACTTAAGAAAACGATACGTTCTGTGTATCGAACACAATGGAGGGCACATAGAGAATTTTTTATATTTTATTATTAATTAACTAGCAATAAATTATTGTTAATTTACTACATTTCTGTAGCCGTTAAAGAATTTAAATATTTTCATTTACCACTCTTATTTTAATGGATAATATTATTTTTAATAAATTATCTACCACTTCAATAGTGTTCTTTTAAGTTATTTTCTATATTTGTAGTTTTTTTAGCTGGCTGGGCAGCATAAGCGTTTTTTATTTATTTTTTTTTTCAATATAATAATTTAACTAATAATTGAGCATAGTTTCATGAAGATAATAAAAGAGAAATTAAATATAGGTAAATTAGGCAAAAAGTTAATAGTTATAATAGTCAGACTGTCAAACTATCACTTTTGTTTTACTATCACAGCCACCTAGATAGTATTTCTTGATATCTGTTAAGCAACGTATTTTCTTTTGGGAAATAATCGATTATCGGAATATTTACTGAAGATACTATATAAAAAGTATATATATTTGAAATCAGAATAAGACGGCCTATTTAAATATGGAAAAATATTTGAGTACTTCTATTTAAAAAAATATAACTTAGGCGTCCATCTTTTTTATTTGATGTTCAGTTGTTTTTCTGTTAATGTGTCTGGATTCCTTTTTAATAACCCTACAAAAAGCATTTTTCATTTTTTTCGTATCTTTCCAAATAACCGAGAAAATGGGGTGGGAGGCTTATTTGGATCACCCGGTACATGAAATTCACAAATTGTATCTTTTGTAAAATATGAACTTTTTTGATTTTTCGTTTCTTTATTTTCCCACTGGTCCAGGAGCATTTGTGCAGCACACTATTTTTTATATCTTTCCAACCAGCACATCTATTCACAAAAGGGTTTCGAGATAATTTTTCTCGTAGGAAAATAACATCGTCCTCGTATTTATACCGTAGACGCTTTTTTTCTTTTTCTTGTAACATTACGTAGTCACAAGAAATGCCACACAAAACAAAGAAACAGAACAATTCGAGTGAACAAGTCTTCAAAACAAATAATTATAGGTCAGAATTTACCACTGCTTTTAGTTTTGACATTAAATTGGCATAAAATGTCTGTGTATGTCAAAACTTTAGGCGCTTTAAATTAAAAATTTGCTTTTTATGTCATATACGATTTACTCACTCTGATTTAATTAATATTAAACTGAAAATAATTTTTTAGTACTAAATTTGAATGACAATGTTTTACAACATTGCAACTTTTTGTATTTTTCATTGCTTTTGTAAAATTTTTAAAGCTCAACCAATCTTCCCTAAGCCTTTATTTAAACTAGGAGTAAGTAAATCAAAATAATAATCAAAAAGTTAAAATAGGAAATTTCAGAGTTGTTCTTTTGTATCCAATCCCTGCATGGTAAACGTTTTAAAATCACACAATGTTTTTGTGCCTTTTTTTGTATTACAAAAACATTCAGGAATCACAGTAAAGGTTATTTTGTATTACGTGTCCTGACTACGTCGGCAAACGAATGGACTCAAGGGTAGAGATGGAAATGGAGGGTTTCCTACCGGGAGAGATTTTGTGTAGATTCTGCGGCCATTAATCTGTCATAGTTCCACAGCTCTCTAGTTTAATTCTTAGAAACTCTTCGCTCCAAATATAATTAAGTAGGTACGTCCTTTTCAATTATACAATATGTGCGGTCCGGCTAATTGCGTCCTTGTTTGTTATTAATTAACTATACAGAATGCTAATTATTGTCATTTTAGGGTTGCGTGGTCTTTTAAGGATGTGATAGTAATGAGGCATATTGTTGTCATCATCAGTCACACAAGATTTACTAATCAAGGTCGGAGACATTCACATTTCACAGACAATGACCTTGCCATGCAAAAGGCATTAGACGGTCGTGAAAATATCATAGAAAGTGTATAGATAAATGAACCCATTATACAGGGTGTTCCACGACGAACTGCGGCGATCGATATCTCGAAAAGTAGACATTGGAAACTTTTGAAAATTTGGTAGTAAACTAAAGCCGACGGGAGCAACTTGGCTAAAATATTTTCAAGATGGTGGCACTTTCGGTTATACGGGAAGTAGATGTCAACTTGCTTATTTTAAATAGGATACCCTATATATTATTACATTTTTGGATTGTACGCAAAACTCTAGGCCGATTCTGTGTATCATGTCCTATACCTAAGTCTCTCCGTTTTTGACATATTTCAATTCTTATGTCAAAAATGACGTTTGCAAGCACTAAAAGAATTATCAATTTTTCCTATAAGGAAGCCTTTATCATTTAATTTGGGTTAGATTCTTTGTTGGAAAAGACCTACTTTACTAGAGTTTTTATGATATTTTGATAAGTATTAATACAGAGTGTTCAAAAAATAAGAATGAAAATTAAATTGAAAAAACTGTCAAAAATCAATTTTTTTCAAATGGACACCCCCAATTTTTATAATCTTATCCTATTTACCATTAAAAATAAGGGTTAGTTTGTGTATGGATGTCTATTCCGAAAATTTTTAGTTTTCCAAATATTGCCAATTCAATATTTTTATATGGGGATTTTGCTATGTATTTTAAGTTCAATTATTCTTAGTTGGCTATGACGGCGTTGGGTGCTAAACAAATGTATGTAGCTCTCATTTACCATTTGACAAGTATTAATTATCATGCCGGGGCGCTTAAATTATACGCACGAGGATTATTTAAATTTGTTTATAATCTATGGAGAATGTAACAAAGTTTTATCAAGAACTTGTGAAATATTTGCTAATTGATATCCAGAGAAACAAAAACCATCTCCGAACAGTATTAAACGAATAATGGAGAATATCAAAAATTTTGGCACCGTTAAGGCAACAATTCATAAAATAATTAAATAAATCTAACTTAGATACAAAAGGTTCTTACATAAAATACTAACATATAACTACTTATACTCAGGAAAACATTTTATTTTAATAAGTGTTCAAAGTGTCCACCTTCAACTTCCAAACATTTTTCGCACCTCCAAATTACTTCGTCGTGGATGGCCGCTCTAATAGAACCTGGATATAACCTTTCGAAAGCATTCCTTACTCTTGCCTGACAATCTTCCATTGTTGTGACTGGATGTAAATAAACCATATCTTTTATTGTTCCCCGTATAAAATAATCTAGGACAGACAAATCAGGTGAACGAGGAGGCCACAGAAATGGTCCATTGTTAGCAATCCACTTATCGTAAAAAGTTTCTTGCAAGAAGTTGTTAACTAGGATGCTATTGTGTGGTGGGGCGCCATCGGGTTGGTAAAATATTTGCCTATGTTCAGCTAGCGGTAAATTGTTCAAATATTCGTTATCCAAATCTTGTAATATATTTAAATATCCTTCTCCTAAAAAAAATTGATACGTAATTTGAAAAAAAAAATTATAAAAGTATTAATTCATTACCATTTAAGTATTCTTCATAAAAATGTAGTTTTACAACTCCATCATTTCTCACAGCACAGTACACGTTAAATCGCCAGGTTTCTTGATAATTTCGCAATCTCACGGCATGGGGATTTGAATCACACCAAAAGTTGGAATTATGTCGGTTGAAAAGGCCATTTTTCGTAAATTTTGCTTCGTCAGTCCAAATTATGTTGTCCAAAAATCGAAAGTCGTCTTGTAACATTGTTAAAATAAATTCGCAAAAGTGAACTCTTCTGGCCAAATCGGTGTCCTTTAGATGTTGAACCGTAGAAATGGAATAGGGATGGTATTTGTGTTTCAAAAGAATTCTGTGAATAGAGGTCTTGGAGATTCCGGTTTGTAAGGCCACTTGTCTTAAAGATGTCATAGGATATGCCGCAAAATATCCCAAAATAGCAATTTCGATATTTTCATCATTGACAATTGGTTTTATTTTATGAATTGTTGCCTTAACGGTGCCAAAATTTTTGAATTTCTCCATTATTCGTTTAATACTGTTCGGAGACGGTTTTTGTTTCTCTGGATATCTATTAGCAAATATTTCACATGTTCTTGATAAAACTTTGTTACATTCTCCATAGATTATAAACAAATTTAAATAATCCTCGTGCGTATAATTTAAGCGCCCCGGTATGATAATTAATACTTGTCAAATGGTAAATGAGAGCTACATACATTTGTTTAGCACCCAACGCGGTCATAGCCAACTAAGAGTAATTGAACTTAAAATACATAGCAAAATCCCCATAAAAAAAAATTGAATTGGCAATATTTCGAAAACTAAAAATCTTCGGAATAGACATCCATATACAAACTTACCCTTATTTTTAATGGTAAATAAGATAAGATTATAAAAATTGGGGGTGTCCATTTGAAAAAAATTGATTTTTGATAGTTTTCTCAATTTCATTTTCATTCTTATTTTTGAACACTCTGTATTAATACTTATCAAAATATTATAAAAACTCTATTAAAGTAGGTCTTTTTCAACAAAGAGTCTAACCCAAATTAACTAATAAAGGCTTTCTTATAGGAAAAATTGATAATTCTTTTAGTGCCTGCAAACGTCATTTTTGACATAAGAATTGAAATATGTCAAAAACGGAGAGACTTAGGTATAAGACATGATACACAAAATCGGCCTAGAATTTTGCGTACAATCCAAAAATGTAATAATATATAGGGTATCCCGTTTAAAATAAGCAAGTTGACATCTACTTCCGGTATAACCAAAAGTGCCACCATCTTGAAAATATTTTAGCCGAGTTGCTCCCGTCGACTTTAGTTTACTACCAAATTTTCAAAATTTTCCAATGTCTACTTTTCGAGATATCGATCGCCGCAGTTCATCGTTGGACACCCTGTATAATGATTGACATTTCGTAAGTAAATTAGGTATACGTATGTATTATATAACAATACCAGATCTATGGATTTACTATAGCAAAAATTACATCGAACAGCTCTATACCAGAAAAGTCTTTATTACAATGAATGTAAATTTTTAAATTCCTTACGTGAAGACATTATATACTCCAAAAACAGAAATTGTTATGCTATCGATGACTTTTTTTCTAATAAATATTTTACGTTAATTATGTCCTATGTAAATTAAATTATATTATATACATTGTTTAGCGCTTAATCTGTTTTTACATTACAAAATATCTCTAATATTGACACTTCGCCTTCTGATAATGACTTTACAAGATATTTTTTATGTTTTTCTTGACTGCATTTATATTATAGTTTTTTCAACTTTCACTAAGATTTTTGTATCATCTTTTGACTTATGTCAAGCAATTTCTGTTATATACACCAATAAGTATTCTTATTATTTATTATATATGGGCCAGTTTAATGTGTAATAATTATTTTATTTGAGGTAATGTTTTTTATTTGAGAAAAAAGCTTATGAAGTTTTTTAAAAAGCATTTGAAATAAAACAAAGTATACAAATGTCTATAGGACCGACAATTTTAATCCTGTCGGACAGCGCGTATGATGTTTCCAAGCATCTTCAATAACTTCATTTGAGAAATGCTTCTAACAATTTCATGCAAAAAATTGTGCTATAGGTACTTTATTTCAGTTTTATTTCGTGTACTTAAATGTGCAATGAAGCAAGAATGATGATATTTTGCTTCCAACGCCATTAAATCAGTGTACTCCTTGCTATTATTTTCTGATCAACGCGTAGGATTAACACAATAATTCTTTATATTGACATTCACCAGACCGCACACTAGTCAATGGTTTCTTTCTAAAGGGCACCTTACACGTTCATTAATAATGTCATTACCTGAAAATAATGACATTATTAATGAACGTGTAAAGCTATAAAAGTGGAATGATAAAAAGTAATGAAGGGGTAATGAAGCGTATCCGGATATTTTGATATTCGAGTATCATTATTAGCAGGCGGAGGGGATACTGTCAGTAATAATGATCGTGTAAAGTGAGACCATCATTATTTCGTCATTACTCAGTTCAGGTTGCATTGTGGAAAGATGATGGACGGATCTGCCGCTAGTGAAACTGAAAGTCAACACCCCGAAAACAACGTAGTCGAGGTGTCGGCAAGCGAAGTCTCTGCTGAACAGCAGACAGAGGAGATATATGATTCAACAAGCGAGAAAATTCTCCGTAATTTCATAGAAGCTTATGAAAGTCTTCCTGAATTATCGCCGTACCTTCATATAATCTTGAAGCACAGATATAAGTACTTCGCAGATTTCAAGAACAGCTGTACTTATTGAAGCCGGTGACATTGCAACTGAAAATTTCAAATCTTCAAAGCTTCTTCCAGTGGCTAGGTATCTCAGAGTTAAAGCCAGTCTTTCATTAACTGGTAAACTGCTCCGCATAACTGTGTTTTCCGTATTAAAATTGGTTCGACCATTCGCAGTAATTTATTAAAGGTCTCTTCGTCCATACGAAAATAGTTTTTATAATTATTATCCTTCGTATCACTTATTTCCTTCAATAACATTAGATGTGAATAATTTTCGCGTTTTTTCAACCATTCTTTCATCCAATAACGACGTTTAACATGACGTTTCATAGTTAATGCAATAATTATAGCTACACATGCTATTTTCTTAAAATCCATTTTCTGATAAAACAAAATCTGTGTGCTTTCTATCGCCACTTGAAACATAATGACGAAAAAAATAATGTCAGTAATAATGAACATGTAAGATGCGAAAAATAATGACCGGGAATGACGGGTAAATTTTTGGTAATGATGTTTCTGTAATGATCTACTGGAATGACATTATTACTGAACGTGTAAGGTGCCCTTAAAGTGTTTCAAATTTATGACATAGAAAACACAAGGTGTTTATATCAAACCCTCCTCTTTTTTCACGATTTCTACGAACCTTTCTCCAAATGTGTTTGATTCTAAAAACAATTTTAAATAAAACTAAAATTGTACCTACTAACACAATTTTTACAATTGTTAGAAGCATATCTCAAATGGAGTTAGACTATATTCTATATTTTACAAACCACATTTCAAAATATTTATTGACTCGCAAAATTATCAAAAAGTTTTCATCGTACATCTATTATATACCCATTTTATTATCACTATTTGTCTTCCTCTTATAATTTTTTCTAGAATTTTTTGGAACTTTAATTTGGAAAATAGTATAATATCCCTTTGTGCAATTTTTCTATATAGGCCATCATTTTTTTTCTTTGTTTCTATAATGCCTAGTACACCGATGTGGGTAGCTTTTTTTAAATCACCAATGCGACCGGATGTAGCATCTTTGCCACATACAATATTGAAAAAAAGTTTAATTATAGGCCTGCTTTGTGTGTGTGCATGAAGGATAAAAATAGCAAAGTCATGTATGCGACACAAAAAAGACTGTGTATCACTGTTGCCTTTTTCTGTGTTATTGTGTTTACGAAGTAACGAGGGTACTTCTCCATCTCATGGTATCCCTTCCACATGTGATCCGGTGCGTCTCTAGTCCTCAGTCATCACATCCCTTCCACATCTGATCCCTTCCCCTTTCTACACTAAGTTTATTGTAGATAGAACAAACAACAGTGCTGCCAGATGCCTGGTAATTACTAAAAACTACAATTTGGAATTTTAACTGGTAGTTGTTAATGGAGCCTCTAATAATGGCATGATCTACGACAATTTTTTTGGAACGTCACTTTTTTTATAAAATTATTTACACCTTGAGAAATAACTAAAATTGTTTCATGTAAAGTACATTGCATAATATGCAATGAATACTGTTCCATTTTACTAACTGCGATGAACATCTGGCAACATCTAGTTAGTAATAGGGCGGCATACGAGATTTTGTTCATGCAGTTACGCTCATTTATTTTATAACTATAAAATAAATGCTACACTACACGAAAAATAAAGCTCTACTCCTCTTTCTACAATGAATGCAGACTGCACTTATATGTATGTACTTTCCTCAAAAACTAACATGTGATGTAGACGCATTTTTTTAAAGGTTAACGTAATTTAATCAAAACTAAAAAGATCAAACCTATAACCAAAAAATCAATTAATGATGAACATAATAAATGGTATTTTATTATGTTCAGAATATGTGAAAGAATCATAATATTCCAAAATTTTATACAAAATTATAAACGAAAATGAAGATGATAATAATATTTCTGAAGTAGAACTTGACAGCCAATTGTTATTATTTGAAAAGTTCCTATTCAATATACTTACTTGTAACTGTTTTATTTTTGTTTATTTATTTTTTTATAATAAAGTTTTTGAATATTGGCGTACTATTTGAAGTATCTGGTAATTTTTCCTAAAATCTGGTAATTTCATTGTTACTTTCTGATAATCACACTTTCACAATCTGGCAACACTGCAATAAAGAATTTTGTGATTACGTGGTGAACTGCTCTCACGTTGCTGTTGCCTCATTTCTTTTATTATTGCGTCAGCCATTATCGTGGTAAGTTGCACTGGCATTTCTCTTTAACTTAAAAATGTATGTTTATACAACTGAAGAAAAAGTGCAAATTATCAAATGGTATTACGGCGGTAATACTGCTGAGGGATTTATCGGTCGATTAATTTTAACATTTGAAAACCGTCTTGCCCCGACGGTTCAAACTGTATTAAACATCATTAATAAGTTTGAGTCTGTAGGATGGGCGACAAATTGCAGGAAAATATAGTCATTTAAATGACGAAGACGAGCCTACAGTTTACTTAAGGGAAGATCGGGTAAGGCGGAAAACTAATGTCTGTAGTTTCGCCGAGGTAAATACACCTTGTTCGAATAGACAAATCTCGCAAGAAGTTGGTGTACAAGAGTGAACAGTGCGGAATATTCTGAAAAGAAATAAGTACCACTGCTACAAAATTATGACTACACAAGAAATTCTTCCTGAAGACCATACGAAATGAATGGATTTTTGTGAAACCATGATGGAAAAGGCTAATGAAAACGAAAACTTCATCAAGAATATTTTATTCACTGATGAAACATCTTTTTCCATACATGGCCGGCATAATCCTTCTGTAATTCGATATTGGTCCAGGGAAAATAATCATTTGACTGTGCCATTACGTACTCAATATTCACAAAAAGTACATGTTTGGGCCGGCATTTTAGGCGATCATATCATTGGTCCTATTTTCATTGACGGTAACTTAAATGCCGACAAATATTTAAACATTTTGCAGAATCAGATTATTCCGGCTGTTCAAGCTTTTGACGTCAACTTCGGGGAGATTTGGTGCCAGCACGACTGCTGTCCTGCTCATAATGCAAGAAGGGTGCAAGAGTTTTTAGACAACACTTTTCCCCATCGTCTTATAAATGGAAAAGGCACAATAAAATGATCACCAAGATCCCTCGAATTGGCGCCTAATGCTTTTTTTTATGGGGATGCGCAAAATCTCAAATTTATAAACATGAACACGAGCGAGCGCGTCTTGCCAGAGTTGCGTGCTAAAATGTTTGCCACCGTACAGAGTGTGAATCCTGACATGATTTTAAATGTCAGGAACGAATTTTAGAATTTTATCACCGATTAAGGTATTGCCAGGTACAATAGGGCGACATTTTTGAGCCCCTTATAAAATAACAATTAGAAAAAAAATTGTTTTGTTTCATTTTAAATATGGTTTTTTTAAATCTATTTCATTTTATAATTTTTTTATTTTATTTTCGTTAGAATATTTGTTAATTTGTTTTTATTTAATAGCAGAATGTCAGTTTACTTTTACGCCAAATGTCCAAAAATTATTCAAAGAATTGCCACTGAGTTTTTTGATGCATTTTAAAAACAATTATGCCTCAAATAACTAGAAATTCTCAAAATAAACAGGGATACATAGTTATTTACAGAAATAACAACTATACCCCACAACATTTTTAAATTTATTAACCAAAACATTACCAACAGTGTCATCGGCTCTGATTTGATGAAGGGCGGGTCATCGCAGCGCATGACCTAAAGATGAATAATTTATTGGCAGTACTTGCCCCGCTACTAATTACGCATAAAAACGGTCGTGCTCGCAACTTCGTGGTTTTTGGGGGCTTTAGGTGAATTTTCCCCGAGTGGCCAATTCACTATCTCTGTCTTTGTTTTTCTTATTAATTTTAGATAAAGAGAATATTTGCAAATCGCTAGAATTTTCCTAAACACCTAATATCTGTACAATAAACTGTGTGTGGAGAGAAGGGATATGATAGGGCGTGCCCTCTTTACTTCGCAAAGACAACGTACAATGAGGCAACATTGACACATAATTCTCTTTCTCTCCCATGCATGACTGCTATTTTTATCCTTTATGCACACACACAAACAGGCACTCAAATTAAACTTTCTCCAATAGTGTATAATGAAATTATTAGCTGAATCAATTTACACTTACTTAAAATTAAAAGGAAATCAAATATAAATACTTACCAACAAGAAATTATTATTTTTTTACATAATACATAAACATATTCACATAAAAAACTTTTAATAATATGCGATCTTCGCTGTTTGGTATATTTATAACTACCCTGGATAAGATTTATTAATAAAAGAAAAAATGATTTTCTAGGTTTGTTAAAATTGTGCCTTAATGTTTCTGCTATTGGTAAATATGTAATTATTAATTATATAGAAAAAAGTTGTCACCAACTTGTCGCGTTTGGAAGTCAAAACGAGTTAAGTATACAAATTTACGTTCAATTTCTTTTAATTCTGCGCACCGCGCCGTTTCGTCCGCGTGGGCGTTCCGTATTTGCACTTGCGATTTTCTCAAAAACTGCTAATCCTTGAAAAAAGTTTCATATAATAAAATTGCCTGCATGCTTTATCTTTATTTATTCTCAATATATTTAGTATCTGTTTCAAAAAGTTAAAAAAGTTTTTCACTTGCTGTACTTACCCCTGCAAATTTTCACATTCTGTTGACAATGCCTTAGAAAAAAATCCATATTTTCTACACTAATTAAAATTTGATTCGCTTTAACATGTTTTATTAAAAAATATGTAGTAATAAAGCAGTTAAAATTTGAAACCTGTACATTATTCTGTTTTTGAATTAGAGCGAGTTAAACGAGAAAATAATTGTTTTATTTATTTTACAATTTTTTTTCACATTTCACCTCTATCTTTTTTGTCTCGGCCAACCAAAAGAGTCGTAATTTCTACTCTATCGAGGGATACGCCCTGAATACTTCTGTTAAGGTGGCATTACTTTATACTTCAAAAAATTTTTTTATGCGAGATACACCGGCTCGGCCGCTCCCTAAGATGTGAATCCAGTGCTGAAATGTGCAGGATTTTATTTAATTTTTTGACAAGGCTCTATTAAGTTATAGAATTTGGAACTAGAAACACCAAATGAGACACATTTACACAGCCCAAAATTAACTACACCAAGACCAAGATGGAAATAAGCAAATCGTAACGAACTCAAATAAAGAAAATCTTTAAAAGTTTTAATCAAGATGATATCAAGGTTAATGGGCAGTGCTTCCAACAGGGCTGGGCACAATACAGCAAATACCACATTAGAGTAGGCCTCAACCTCACTAAACCACGCGTGTGGGGATACACCTAAACACCCCATTTTTTATTGGCACTCGCCTCAACTGATTTGGATATATGTGATATTTTCTGTTGATATATTTGACAGTAAACTCACCGGATTTGGCAGTATGTGATTTTTGTATTGAGGTTCTCAAATGAAAAACTGTATCGACAAGGATCAGATACTCTTGAAATTTAGCAGCTGAACTTGAGCGCCATGTTTTTAAAATTGATCATTTTATTTTTACATAATTATTTCAGCACACAGTAGCGTTAGATGTTGAGTATAACTGAGAATAGCTTTAAAATATAACTCGTGTTTATTTCTCTTTGGTATGTAATAAAATTTGATTTATAAGACTTTCAAATATAAAACTAAGTTGCATCTCGAGTAAGCCTTCTACATGTAAATCAGGAAACATATGTGTAAAATGATGCTGTTTCATTTTATATTCCCCTAACGTTACTATGAAAATCGATTATGTTATGAGATATGTTGAGCATTAAGATAATGTTTGTAGAGAATATACTAATTTTGGCCTTTGGCTTACTATGTAACGTTGATATAAATCTGTTAAATTATCCGATAACCTGAACAGCCCTGGCAGAGATCTCATAAAAGGGCCCGTTATCTGGTAAATTCTCTAAAATATTCCACGGCCATTGTACCAGTTAATAATTTTTTTTCTCGATATCCTAAAATCCCATCATAGTAACTTGAGACTTGAGTAAAGGCAATTAAGAATGCAGGGTTTCAAAAAATAGGGAATGTTTATCCTTGCCTCTGATAGTTATATTTGACAGCCAAATTCACACTTAGATCTGGTTTTTTAATGCATAGTTAGCATAGTTATTCGTCGGTTAGTGTAAAATGGGTGAATTCTATTGGCCAAGAAGTCACTAACTGATAGATACTTTAGCTAACCAGGCGCTGAAAACCTGCCCTTAGTAAATCAGAATAATTTCTTGCCAGGTCCGGCTTTACTATATTTGTATTTAAAAGGAAAAGATTTTGAATGATTAATTAGGATAATGATATTGACAAATAAAAACATAAATTTCACATTTCAGAAAAAATATTATTTGTGTTTAAACAAAATAACTGTTGTTTATTTCTAAAAAACAAAAGATTAAGGTTATTAAATACTCAAATACTTAAATACTTAATGGTTTGTATATTCGACTTACTTAGAGTATTTAAAGAGAAAGTAAGAAATTTAGTTTTTGCGTTATTCAGTATTAATAAATTGTCATTTAAGCAATATTTTATTTTATTAAGACCTATTTCTGATTTATTTTTAACACCATCCCAGGTATCATCAGAAAAAAACAAAACGGTATCAACGGCATATGAGATGATCTGACCAGAGAGTCTGATATTCAGCATATCATTAATATATATTTGGAAAGCAAAGGCCCAAGTACAGTCCCTTGCGCAATTCCACAAGTGACTGGTTTTTCTTCGCTATAAACTGAATTTATTTTTACTTTTTGTGTTCTATCACTTAAGTAATCCCTGAGCAGATCACCACATATACCTCGAATCCCATAGTTTTCTAGTTTATCTAGTAGTTTTTCATGCCATACCGTGTCAAAAGCCTTTGCCAAATCTAAAAGATTGCCAAGGTTTCTGACATTGGTTCATTGAATCATGAATAGTTTTTACTAAATAATGTACAGCGTCTACTGTAGATAAACCTCCCTAAACCCAAATTGTGAAGGAGAAATTATTTTAAATTTATTGAGGTGCTCTAACATCCTTTTCTTTTAAACATTTTTCCACTATTTTTGATATGTTACTGACTAAAGAAATAGGGCGGTAGTTAGAAATTTTCGTTGCATCCCCTTGTTTGAAAATTGGAACTACCGTTATTCTTTTCAGTATTTCAGGAAATGTGCCTTGTTGAAGAATAAGATTAATTACATATTGCAATGGTTTTGAGAGATGTTCAATGCAAATTTTTAGAGTGTTAGAACAAATTTCATCTTCTCCCGGAGAACCTTTACTTTTTAAACTATTGATAGTATTTTTATTTCATTCTCCGTAACTGGATATAAATAAATTGTATGCATTATTTTCTGCAGATTTTCATTTATATTATTACCTATGTTGTGCTTATCTTTTATTATATCTTGCGCCATTTTATGTCCTATACTTGAATAATAGTTATTAAATTCGTTGCACATTTCCATATTATCTGTTAAAACCTGATTGTCAATTTTAATATAGCTAATCTTTCCGGATTTTTTATTTATTTTTTAATTGGTAGCCTCTTTTATTAAATTCCATACCTCCTTTTACGTTATTCTTTGCCTCGTGGAATTTTCTGTTTGTAATTGATAACGTAAATTTCATATTTTTATTCACGTATCTAATTGATATAAATGTTCTTAACATAAAGTTGCTCTGTCCGCGTTTTTCAAGTATTTCTAAGGGTATCTAGTGTATAATATAATATAGTGTATCTAGTGCATAATGTTAATTAATGAACGAGTGTGTTTTACTCTGTTATTGAATCTTCATATCTTTTGACGCTGCGATCGTGATGGTTCCTCAAGGCAAGTGGGTACTGAAGTTTTACAACGCTCTATACTGTTCTCTAAAAGTGAAGAGAACACAAGCCGCACACTGGAAAAGTTATACAGTGTGTCCGTCAAGTATGGAATATATTCATTATTTCTTAAACCAAAAATATTTGGAAAGAATCCTCGGAAACGTCGATTTTAATTTCAATTGCGCACCTTATCCTTTTTTTTTTTTGGTTACGACGTCATCACTGTTTCCGTTATGACATCATCGACATTTTTTTAAATGAAACACTGTATATTTCTCCATTTTTTTGATTCTCAATAAACAGCTGCGTCCAAAAATGTTTAGGGTCTAAAACTGATAAGTTGAAAGATACTGCCATTTTGAATATAAGAATTAACTAATTTTTCATGTTCTTTTGAAAAAAATAATAGCCACTAGAACTAACAGTTAGTTAATAATAAAAACAATTTATAGTAATTGTTGGAACTGTATGTAGCTACCTATCAAGTCGGTTACCAACGTTATACCCGAAGTAGGTGTATTACCGAAAAATTAATCGGAGCTACTTAAGTTAGTCATTAACGTCTAACTAACGTTGGTTAATAACTAAAAAAGGACCAAACCCATTAAGCCACTAACCAACGTCTATCCAACGTTGGCAAGTGTTCCATAACAAACTTGACCTATTCAGTTATTCACCAACGTCTACCCAACGTTGGTAGGTTACTCAAAATTTAACCATACCTATTTTAGTCAGCTGTCAACGTCTAACCAACGTTGGTAAGTTATTCAAAATATAACCATACCTATTTTAGTCAGTTGCCAACATCTCATCAACGTTGGATAATAACATATCAAACCTGATTAAGTCGTTTTCTAACGGCAAATCAACGTTGGTAAATCGTCCAGACTTAAGCAGTAGATTTGCGAGGTTAACGCAATATTTGGTTCGACGTCGTATTACAACTACAAAATTTAAGTTATTACTCGACTACTATTTGTAATAATT
Source organism: Rhamnusium bicolor (assembly GCA_029963845.1). NCBI lineage: Eukaryota > Metazoa > Arthropoda > Insecta > Coleoptera > Cerambycidae > Rhamnusium > Rhamnusium bicolor. The sequence goes on along the minus strand of JANEYF010001853.1, from coordinate 71,598 downwards.
CTGACATCGGAATTAGTGAAAAAGTAGTCGGTAGTTGGTAAAATGTTACTTGGGTACACCTTGTTGTAGCAGACAGTACCCTAAACGATGAATGAAGTATTGCTGAACCTTGTTTATAGTTACCTGAGAAATGTTGCTTATTTTTGTTTTAATTCTCTTTTTTAATTCAACAAGTTTTTCCGATTTGGTTATAAACTAACTTTTTTTAATTGCCCCACAGAAGAGAATCTAATGAATTGAGGTCCGGTGACTTTGGTGGCCACCTGTTCAGAAATATTTGGTCAAGATTCCTTCGAAGGTCTGATGCATAATGGGGAGGCATACCATCCTGTTCATACCACAGGCTTTCGTCAACATTTCCAGGATTAATTCTACTGGTGAATAAATTTAATCGGATGAGATAGCCATTAAAAATTGGAGATATGCCAGTCTGTTTACAGTTCCATCAAAAAATATTGTTCACTGATTCTGTTTCTTACACTTCCAGCCCATACATTTACTTTTTGTGAATACTGTGTGTGGTGCTCCCGCATCCATCGAGGGTTTTCCCTTGCCCAGTATCTACAATTTTAATGATTCACTTCACCATTTAATTTGAAAGTGCATTCATTAGAGAAATTATTTTTTTTTATCAGGATCAGCATTGCACATATTCATTATTGTTTCACAAAATTGTATCCTCCGATCTGGATCATCATCACTTAGTTTTGTCACAAGGTGAATCTTAAAGGAATGCCATTTTTCTAATTTTAATACTGTATGTACTGATGTTTTAGTAACATCATAATCGCGCCTAACCTGTCGAACGCTGGTATGTGAATTTTCTTCAACAGCCAGTAAAATATTTAATTTTGCATCCTCGTCAACACCTGGGCGACCTGTTTCGGGTAAGTCTTCCACCACACCAGTCTCTCTCATTTTTTTTCAATATTACTCACTGTCGATTGAGTTATGGATCGTTCTGGATATTTAGTATTAATTATACTTTTCCTTGAGTTCGCATCCTATCACTATATCCAGTCATCGTAAGAATTTCAGTTATCTGCTTTACAGATAAATTGATGTTATAAATTAAAATAAATCGACAACAATTATTGAAAAAACCACTACTGGGGTAAAGTATTATTAACTAATTCACTGTCAATGACGATAATGATAAAACAAAAAACAAGCCATAACTAACCAACGTTAAAAATGAATAAAAACGTGTTTATTTCACTTTTTACTTGTTTTTTTTTAATGGCCGTATCTTCCAACTTATCAATTTTAAATCCTAAGTATGATACATATTTGGACTCAGATATTGAAGTAAAATCTAAAAATGGAGAAATATACAGGATGTTCTTTTTAAAGAAAATGTCAATGACATCATAACGGAAAGAGTGATAACGTCATAACCAAAAATACTGAAGTATAAGGTGCGCAATTGAAATTAAAATCGATGTGTCCAAGGATTTTTCTAGTTATTATTGGTTTAAGAAATAATGACTTTATTTCATACTTTGCGGACACAGTATATTAGTCGACACAGTACCTTAAATTCGCAAATATTTTGCATTTGATGACAAAAGCCAAACATTTGGCCTAGTAATCGTTTGCGCCATAAGGTTTGATATGATCCGGGGCACCGTACTTCCGGTCGTTGTGAGTTGAACATGACGGAATTTTTTTTAAACAGCACATGTTTTGAAATATGTCCTCCAATTAGAACTTACAGCGACAGGAAGTACAGCACAGAGTGACAATTTGAAAACGTGCACTCGTTGTATCTCTGAAAATAATGAGGATATCAAAAATCGGTCGGAACCGTTTCCGTGATATAAAGGGGAACTTGAATAATGTAATGTATCAATAATGTAAGTGATGCACCCTCAACCATCCCATAACCCCAGCTCCCCTTATTAAAAATTATTAATTGGTAACCCCCTGCTTCTGATACTTCAATGAAAGGCATTTGAAATATGTTTTCCAATGGTATCAAAGAAAGTTTATTTTGGTCTCGTAGTTTTCGAACGATTTAAATTTCAAAAATTTGGTACATATTTCAGTGTATTTGAATTTCTGACACTGCTGTAAAGTTAGGTAAACAGATAAAATTTGTTTATTTAGTCCGTGGATAATACAAAAAAATACCAAACCTCGGCTGCACATTTGATGATCAGAATAGTCGAGCTATCTGCCGCGCAAAAAAACTGCTCTAGAGCAAAAAAAACATGCACTTTGACCGGAATGCGCCTAATCAACTTTTTGTGATAATTTAAAAAATGCAAACAAACCCTATACAGAATGCGGCAATAACTTCGTAACGTACATCATGCATCTCATTACATACTCTCAATTAGTCAATAGTTGCATGATCGCTACTCAGATCAGTGGATTGTCAGAAGAGAACCGATAGAATGGGCCCCAAGATCACCAGACCTAACTCTTCTGGACTACTTTCCATGGGGTCATCTAAATACATACATTTATATTAGGTAAAAAAACACTTTTTTAGATATGTATTCTGTCACTAATCTAATTTACAACTTATGTAAAACCAGTATTTTTAGCTTTTAACCTTGAAAAAGTCCGAAAACTCGGACGAAACGTAGGATACATTGTTCATGTACCTAGCTGAAAGTCCTCTAAAAATAAAAATAGGGAAGAAAGTTTTTTCTGTTTTTTATTGAAGAAATAATTATTCATTAATTTTAACCCAATTTTTTTTTTTGTTTAAATATCTATTGAGCAACTATCCAAGTCTAACGGTCAAACTATTTTTTTTCTTTATTCGTAATTTTGAGTTACTGACAGACCCTGTCTTTCTGTCCGGGCCCTTTATCCGAAAAAAATTAATAGGTAAATGATTGAGAGATTTATTTATTTATAGTGTAATACAATCCATCATGCACTTATTTCTAGTTGTGTTTAGTCTTAACAATATGACACATTATTATTAATGTATATTTTGGCGTTTATTGAATGTGTTTCATTGCAAATGTGACACGTTTCCAAAAAACTCCTCATTTCCTGAATTTTTTCAGAATCCAAAATTTTAACTCCATTATAATTAATTAATGTTATGATTTTGTACTAATGCATATTTTGCTAACATGCATGTTTCTTTATTATGTCTGACGTCACTTCTGTTTTACTTTTCAACAAGTTTGGCCTATATATATTTTTTCACAATCTACGCAATCTATACTTTATTATTTATTCATTTATAGTTTATATTGTTAACACTAAACACAACTAGAAAGTGTATGAGAGATTCTATTACAGTTATGTACACTATAAATAAATAAATCTATTATTAATTTATTACTTTTTTCCAATAAGGGGTCCGGACAGAAAGACAGGGCCTATCAGTAAATCAAAATTACAATTTAAAAAAAGCATTTTGCCCATTAAGCTTGACAGTAAATAAAAAAAATGGGTTAAAATGGGTGAATGATTAATTTATAGCTTTGAATCTAGGATAAAAAAAATTGTAGTCGGTAGGTCTTGCACTTTAATCTCAAATAGATGTCTTAAAAAAATTGACGATAGCAAACACATTTTTTTTATGAAAGTACAAATCAAGATGAAAAAAATGATCCCTACAGATTTTTGGATATTTTGATTTTTAAAAATTTAGCCATTTGAAGGTTTTTTAATCGGAAATCATTAAAAACTCATTACTTCTAGAGGGATTGAGATAAAAACCTAAAAATTTACCTGGATACTACTTTCAAGTGGTACTGAAAGACAAAAAATTTTCAGCGAAATTAAAAATGGTCGGGGTCACGGGCTGTTAGGCAGGTAATGCACATAATTTTCTGCGGTCGATAAAATTCTAAATCGCATTGTATTTTAAGTGGCTTTCTTGTGTATATTCGATGTCTATTCTTCGATGAAAGATATTAATAAAGATACAGGAATGAATAATTCACTCTGGGGTTGTTACATAACAGCAACTGTGTAAATTTGATGTTGGTTTTCCTTCGCAATGCCAATTTTAGCATCTAAAATGATCTGAAATTGCTCGTATTTACCCTCATCAACTTGTATCAGATCTAAAAATTATTAATATAAATCTACCACTATCCTCGTTAACTGGGAGACAGAGGATCTACCGAAAATAGATTTCATTGCTGTTGACATCATTGTGTATGATATATTTGTGTAACATTAAGTGAAACATGGAGTGATAAACCTTCATTTAAGTTAAACGTCCTAGAATTGTTATTATGAAACATGTTGCAAGTTTAAACTGAAATGATGCTACAAAGAGCCTGCCTATCTGTTTGATTCTTAAAACAAATATGAGGGCTTTCGTAAATTCAAATAAAGTACAATTTTAATAGGGAAGTGAAATGAACAAAGCACAAAAATTTTAAATAACGTTGCATAGTGATGGGGGTACGAGGCCTGAGCTACAAATTTATCTCGAATTATTGATGCATACTTAGGAAACACTCTGTATTATATCTTTTAAAAGTGAAAGGCTGGTTGTTTTACATCTGAGTAAAGTTGATAGTTTCTGTGTATTTAGAAATCAATATTTCTTACACTGCTTGTGCATATTACCATCTTTACAATATACAGGGTGGAGCAATAGTGCGTAAAAAACTCTATAGCCGGAAATTATTTTTGAATATACAGGGTGAGCCAAGACAAAATTACAGGATCAAGTGCCTCTTTTAAAATGGAATTCTATGTATATCAGTAAATTTTTTTAAGCCTCTTTCTAGACTCTATTGATTCCTATATTATTATTGACTATCTCCCAACCACTTGGATGTAATGAATTTTTTTTGTTGAAATAATGCCATCTGCAGATGCATATTGAAAAAATCACCAGGGCCACAATTATGGGTTTTAAGAAAAACTTATGTGAATACTAGTTACGAGTGATCTAATCAATGTTTATGAATTATTTTTTACTTCCCACAAATGTACAGGGTGGCCAAAAATTAGTTTTCAATTAAGAAATTTTAAATTGAATTTTCTCAATTTTTTTAAGACCTGTATATTTTTCAACGATGTGATGTAGAAATGAAAAACGACAATTTTTTTGTAACTAATTTCCTGTGTCTAATTGCAACTATTTTCGTTTTATTGAGCAATAAGTACAAAATTCAACAATAAACTTAAAAAATTGAGGTTTCTTCAAATAATTCATTAGAAAAAATTATAATAAGTGCTCAAAATGTACTGATATACATAGTATTCCATTTAAAAAAAAGCACTTGATCCTGTAATTTCGTCTTAACTCGCCGGCTATATACTTTTTATCATTGCACTAGAGATATTGAGTCCGACGCATTATTGTCCCACCCTGTATAAATTTGTTGCCTTATCTTATATATGAGTATAGACGGTTGAATCTACGAAACTCAGTTGTAGCGACAGCGGGACCCTCGCCTGGACAGACTTATACACACACGCGCGCGGTTTTCCTAATGGTTTACTTAAACGCATTACATCAGTTACTTTCTTCTGGCATACAGTTTGTTTATTGAAGAATAAGATAGCTTTACCTTTCTCTTCACGTATAAGTAAATTGCACATGACTGTAGGCATCTGCATCTGCTCACTACCTGATTCATCAAAAAGGGCTAACATCGATTTAATTTATTTTTTTTCTGTATTTTGAAAATACACACACACACGCACGCACGCACGCACGCACTCACGCATTCACGCACTCACGCACACACGCACACCCGCGCGCGCGCACACATACACACACACACACACACACACACACACACACACACACACACACTAACATACATACGACATATCGCAAGTTTAAATACAAAACTAGTAAACTAAAATATCCGTACTGAGTGTTTGTTTTCGACTTAACATTTATGTTAAGTGCGTGTGTTGTTCCACACTAAGTATTAGAGAAGGAACATTTTCGTTTCTTCTGGAAGAATAGTGGCCATTACCTACGAGACAACAAGAAAGATCGCTGAAAATTACTTGAGAACAATGTAAAGAATGAAGTACGTGATAAACAAATATGGCTAACTGTGCATGAAATCTTTAATGCAAGAACTAACAAGGTGGGCAATGTGTTAATTCGAATTTTAAATTCAAAAGTGCCGACGAACTCATATTTGCTGGTCACTAGAAGATTGAAAAACAATAATAGGCAACATGGTTGCAAACTACGTTTTATTAAAACAAATATTTCGAACACATTAAATTTGTAATATTCACATTCAACCCCAAAACTCTACCACTATAAAGAAAAGTGTATTATTAACAGATGCTACCGAAAAATTCCAAAGCAGTTTATCCTTATATTTGGAAATAATGGACAAAGTAAACTTGCTATTACAGACGTTAACAGATGATCCTGGTATTCGTGTTGCCAAGAAATTTCAAGACGTGCTAAATAAAAATCCGAAGATTAAAAACTCCTTGACCTTAGAGTGCCCTAAGTGATGAAAGTGTTACTGACTCTCAACATTATTTTGCATACGTGATTATTACATCGTTGGATATGGAACGGTCATTTTCAAAATGCACGACGACGTTTGCAACAAAGCGTAGACATTTATCAGGAGATAGTATAGAAGCTCTATTAATGATGCAGGTGTATACTGAGAACCAAAAACAATCATTCAGCGACTAAAAATAAGAGGAAAGTCCTTGTAATTAGTTGTACTTACCTTAAATGGCCATAGACCCGGCGCTGCTGGAATTCGCACATTCAACCTATTTTAGATCATCTATTAGATTAAGAATTCTAGACTTCATAGAATTCTGAAATAATCTTTCATTCGTGCCACTAAAAGTGGTTTCTGTCGCTAGTTCATATTCCAGATCCAATCTGTTCAATATCCACCGGAAACAATTGTGGTTTTGCCGTCACGTCTATATAAAACTTGGCTATGGAGAGGGAAAAATTTAAATACTATATTTTCATAAAAGTGTTATCTATCGGAATCAGCGTTAACTACTAGATTAAACAGATGTATCACAAGCAAGGTTTACAATAAAATTATGCTACTAGAGTTGTCACTTTCAAACCATTAGGCCATTTTGGAAAAACGCACAAAAGGACTATGTTTCTATGTACGAAACTTTAGATTATAGAGAACGGTTTTTTGAATCAAATGCTTCTGGAATTGCTCTTGTAAATTGTTTCAACGTCAAACCCTGTATCGACACGAGCAAAAAAATGCTTTTTAGAAAACGTTACTTTAATGCTGCATTACCTATTACACAAGCATCTTTTCTAGAATACATTTTTCGGTAAAGTAAATAATATTCAATATTATTAAAACGGAAAAAATATTTTCTTAGGGATAGAGTGTTACAAAACGATTCTCCAATATAATGTTCTCATCGAAAAAAAAACTAAAGACCCTAACTAAACATTGATTTTGACGAAATACTTCTTCATACAAAAATTCCAATAGATTTATATATATTAAAGAAACTGGAATCCCGAACGGTCCATTCTATTTAAGGACATTTTTTATCTTCTTGATATAATTCCACATAATATTCGGTACATTTACCTATTTTGAAATTTTGTTATTGTTCTTTTTGCTCTGAAACCAAGTCCAAGTCCTGTATCATAAAATATTCGCCTACAATGCATATTTTGTATAACGGAGCGTAGTGAAATTGCCTTTGCTATTTTGGTATTATTTTGTCGGTATTCCAATAATTGTAATATTAATGCGTAACCATTATTTGATACTAATTGTAATCAGTTAATTATATCAATTAAACTAATTGTCATAATTAACAACAATGTAGTAGTAAATACATTTCAAATAATCCAGTCAGTAGAGATTTTTGTCTTACAAAATGTGAGGTAGAAACCAGTTTGATATATATTATTTAGGTCAGGACCCTGCTGAAAAATCCAAGTTTTCAACCTTGGGGGAGGAGGCGCGAGTCTTGAAAGATACCGTTGAGGAGTTATTTTGAAAAAAAAATTTTTTGCACCTTTCATTTAAGATGGCGGCTTGCGCCTCCTCCCTAAGGTCGAAAACTTGGATCTTTCATCGGAGTCTCAACTTAAACAACATATATCAAAATGGTTTCTACTCCACCTTTTATAAGGCAAGGCCCTTTGTCTCTACTGATTGAATTAAAATGTTAACTATTGTTTGTAATCGATAATGCAATTCAATATCGTCTCTTACCTTTTATAAGTATTCTAAAGATTAAATTTTGGCAGGTTTTAAATCGATCTTGTCCGATTAGGAACTAAAAACCGATTCACCCTGTTTATAATGCAAACAAATACACTATTTAAATTTATAATAAGGTAAGCGTTGGAAGTCATGTACAGGGTATTTAAGCTAAAACTTCCCCGCCGATTATTGGTAAACTAAAAAGGATATTGAAATCTTATAAAACCTATTAATAAATATTCCGAATGACTAGAACCTAGTGACGAAAACTTTAAAAGTGAGATATTCCAATAATACATGAAAGTCTAACAATTTTTGTATTATTTACATTTTCACTTACATGAACAGTTTTTAAATTTTAACAGTATTTGAAAATGATAATTTTTATAATTACATTTAAACAAATTAATCTGTTATAAATTTCAACAAACTGTTATCATAGTATAAAAGACAGAACGTTTTAAATTTATTACTATTTTGTAAATTAAGTTTTACCCGCTCTGTTGGAATACTTTGGTACTACAGTTTTTATTATATCTTTATTAGTAGATATCGCTCTTCGGGCATTTTCCAGTATATATTGTTACGCCACTGGACTGTGTAGACTAATTAGATGAGACTGGAATTGTACGCGAACGGTCGGAAATATTCTGGAATGCTCTAGACCGTGTGAATGGATGTATAAATAAGACGCATGGTGAGTCGAGACTCAGTCTTAAGTTGAACGTGAACGAGTAAAGAAGAAATAAAAAAATCTGACAATCGGTTGACCCTGCAGGCCATCCCTGAATCTTCCCGCTATTTTCGAGCTTAAAGCGCTCAAAAATATACGTATTAGTTAATTTTGGGGCTCTCCGAGGTCAAAATATTATACACATATATTTTTGAGCCCTACGATTGGGTGAAAAATCACGAAGTGATATTAAAAAAAACACTTTTTTTGTAATTTTTAAACTGCGATATCTTTTGAACAAATTAACCAATCGAGATGCAGTTTACAGCATTCAACGCAGTTTTTCAAGTACAAAAAGTTATGTTTGTACTAAAAATCGATCCGGCAAAAATTTTGAATGTTATTTCAAAAAAAACACTTTTTTTGCGAATTTTTCGTAATCGATATCTCTTGAACGAATAAACCGATTTTGATGCGGTCTACGGCATTCAACGCAGTATTTTAAGTACAAAAAGTTATCTTAGTACCAAGAATCGATCCGACAGGAATTTTGAATGTTATTTCAAAAAAACACACTTTTTTGCGAATTATTCGTAATCGATATCTCTCGAACGAATCAACCGATCTTGATGCGGTTTACAATGATCGACGTTATTTTATAAGGAAAAGAGCTGATTAGATTTTGGAATTCATCGGTTCAGTAGTCTAAAAATATTCCAAAAAAACAAATTTTTGAAAATTTTATTCTTGAGATTTCTCAAAATTTACCGAGCCGAATCTAATTCTCAGAAAATCTAAGTTGAGTCATCTCATTTAGAATGCCGCAAACCGCGTTTCGATCAGTCAAACCGTTCGTAAGTTTGAGGTTTACATACACCGTACACACATACACACACACACATACACACGCACGCACGCACGCACGCACGCACGCACGCACGCACGCACGCACGCATACATACAGCCATACAGACACCGTCGTGGGAATAGTCAGAATAGCTTCCTAGGACCTCAAAACGTCGAAATCTGACAAAAACTCGATTTTCGAAAATCGGGGTGAAACCAATACTTTCCGATTTCTGAAAATTTTCAATTTTCTTAGCGGGAAGTTAAAAAAAGACTTATAAGTGTTAAAGTGTGATTACAGTTAAGACAGTAATTAATCTATTGTTGTTAATTGTTAATTAGTAAATAAAGTAGTGAGTAAATGTTACCTGGACTTTCAATCAACGAATCTACGAGTATAGGTGTTTGTGTGGATAGCAAACACGTACAAACATTATACTGTGCGATTGACACTGGTAGATGGAGTTGAATCAGACTCATTTGTACTCTGCGTTCATGTAGATAGATTTGGAAATTTTCCTTGTAATCGTTGTGTATATACTTACTTGGTACTGATAAAAGCAACAACCAGAAACCGGTCTACGAATGGTATGCACGACGACCACAAGAGGGATTTCCATGTTTTGATAAAAAATCCTTTACTAGCAGGCAATGAAGGCTTAATCGCTTCTCTTAATATGATACAAATTTATAAATCATTAAGAAGTGTGTGTTGGCATTTTTATTTAATCTTCAAATAAATAAATTTAAGAGGATTTCGTCACACCTATATTTCTAGTATTTATTACTATTTTGAAAATTATGAATATCTCGAACGAAATTTAATTTATCACATAAATATCTCGGAGCCATGCCATTTTTTATTTTAAATATAAATTGCATTGCTTTCAAAAGTATACGTTGTCTAACATTTAAAAAATTTAAAACATTTAACATTGTGTCAATGGGAGTATATTTGTTACATTTTAAAATTATCCTCATAGCTTTATTTTGCATCTTTTGTAACTTTTGAATTTCATTGTTATTTAAATATAGCTGTATAGTTGCACAACATTCGAAATGTGGAGCTATTATAGATTTATATACTAATATTCTTGAAAACATTGATAAATAATTTGAAATTCTCCGTAAAAAATAAACCTTTTTTGCAACTTTTTTAATGATATAATCACTGTTACATTTGAAGGTCAAGGATTCATCTATTATAAACCCAAGGTACTTAATTTCAGAAACTTTTTTCTAATATTCTATTATTTAATACTATATTTTCTTCCACCTGTAGATGATTTAGTATATGTTTTTTACCGAGAATCATATATTTACATTTATCAGTGTTTACTTTTAAGTTGTTGTCACATAACCAAATAAATATTTCTTTTAAATCTTGATTAATAACATTAATAACATCATTTATATTCTCACCATATACATAAATTAATGTGTCATCTGCAAATAGATGTACCTTGCATTGTTTGATTGATTTAACTATATCATTTATGAACAGCACAAATAATAATGGTCCCAGCACTGATCCCTGTGGCACACCAAAGTCATTATCTATTACATTAGATACACTATTTCCGTATCTCGTTTTTTGTTTTCTTCCAGTTAAGTAAGATTCAATCCATTTGAGTACAGATCCACCAACACCCATTTTTTCTAACTTTAATATTAATAACTGTCGATTCACCGTTTCAAATGCCCGTTTAAAGTCTAAAAAAACTGCAACTATGATTTGGTTTTTACCTATTGTCTTAACCCAATCCGTAGTATAAAAGCCGTGTAATAAAGGGAAATAAAAAAAAAGTTTAAATAAAATAGGTCGAAAGTTGGCGACGTCATCAATTCAAGAAGCAAAAACGGCGCAATAAACAAATACTTTTTGTGACGTACTGTACAAGCTGCATAGCAAAAAAGTGACAACCAATCTGGAGTTTTGCGCCTTTTTGCTACATACTGATCGGTCTTACGTAATACTACCGGAGAAAGCACGCCCCGAACCGACGACATTTGCCCAGTGACGTAAATACTAAAGTTATGCGGAATGACTACAATAATAAAAATGCTAAGGATTCATGTTCAGATGATGTTTAACGAAACGTATTGAAGGACATGCATATCTCTTTCACAAAATTGTGGCTATGACAATGATAGATGGAATAAAAAATAAGCCACTACATAGACAAAATTGTCGCGAAATGGCATTAAACAAGAAAGACCAAATAATCCAAAAAATGCATGTATTTAATGCCTGAAACACGACGAATATTTTGAAATAATCCTCCAGTTGATGAAAGTGCATCCGACTTGAATGTGTCATTTGAATAAATTAAATCAAATTAAATAAATGGTTTTAGAAATTAAATTTGTTTCAGTTAATTAGTAATACTGATGGAAATATTAGATTTCTTGATACACCTACATATTTATACCTTCATAAGTAGTAAAAAGGGGGTATATATAAAAAAGTTGCATTTACGGCCTTCTCGCTACCTTCGAGATATGCGTTTTTAGAATAATAAGTAAGAAAAAGGTTTTATTCTCCATAAAATATACACATTTAAACAAATTACATAATAAGCTATTTTGATTGAAATGTTATTTTTTTCTCCAATTTTATCAAAAAAAAACTAGTGCATAATTTTTATTTTTCGTATTGGCTTAGAGTGAAATAGTTTTTCGTCTCTTTCTCGAAAGTATGACCGACAACGTTATGGTCTTTCTGCTACTGACGGCAGTATATTACCCAGACTTTGTAGCGTTACAATGTTCACATTTGCCGTTACACGTTTCTAATAATAAATTATTAGTAAATTTAATTTAACTTACCCAAGCATAAGAGTACGCCCCTATGCTATAATTTATCATGGAATATTAAAGGGAAATCGTCGTGAATATGTGAGCTGAACGCGTATGTAGCCAAACCACTGAAGTCAAATTTTGGTTTTAAATGATATGCAGGTCTAACGTAGCAGTAGATATTGCTGTTATAAGCCAGATTTAATCAACACCTCATTGATAAAAATGGAAAACCTTTAATAATAATTGAAGGGCTTGGGGAAAGACGGTAACAAGCCACAATTTATACGAATTTAGTTTAAACGCAGAATCATCATTTTAAGAAAGGAAGCAAGCCACAAATTTGTTTTCGCGGAAATTAAACCAAAGATGGCAGCGCTGTGCAACAAATTCCTTCTTTGATTTCTCTGTTTTATGCGTATATTAGCGGCAAGAAGGTAACAAGCCACCCATATATTAATATGGCCGCTTCAAGTTCAACAGGTGTTAAGCGAAAAGTGTTCGAAAACAGTGATAGAATGGACAGTAGTGAATCGGACTTTGACTCAGATGACAGTATAAGGGATACAGATTACGTGAAATCAACAGACAATAGTGATAGCAATGAAGAAAGCGATAATTTGATAAGTTTAAAAACAATGTGGCTTATTACCTTTTTAAGTCAATAATCAGCATCTTTGCGAAGTAAACAGTTGCTTATTAGTGTGTTAATATTTTGTATCTAAAACTAATTACACTCAATTTAATACAGAACATGTTAGAAAATGTAAGATATTACGGTCAAAGTTTCTATTTATAGCAAAATCTGTCGATGACAGACCTATGGGTGAAAAGATAAAATATGTTTGTAGCTTGTTATCTTTTTTCGTAAATTATTTCACTTATAATTTTAGGAACACAATACGTGAAGAGGCACTCTTAAAACGCCCGGAAAGAAGGTAAAATCTAGATGGCGACAGCAAAATATTGAGACTAGAAAGCGAGTAAAGGCAAATAAGAGGAGAAATTTAGGTCAATCCTCTGAAAATTTGAAAGGCCATAAAGTAGAAGCAAGAACCTTAGAACCCCCATGTCATTGTAAAAATAACTGTAGATTATTGCTTTTGGGAAATGGAGAAACAATATTTCATTCTTTTTGAAATTTGGATTCTTACGATAAGAAATGCATACTTATTTAGAAAACAAAACGACAAACATCTTCCAGAAAAATTACTTTTTATATTCTGTAAAGGTGCAAAGAGTTGACAAAAAGATGTGAAAAGAAGAGTTTCTATCTGTGTATGGCCTTCAAAATTCGAAAAAGCGAATTTACAATATATGTAAACAAATTCGCCAAGGAAATACGATCCCAAAATGTGACGAACGCGGTAAACATCACAACCATAAGAACCGATTACCTGATGAAATGGTAAAAAGTGTACATGATCATATTAAGGCTATTCCAAAGTATACAAGTCATTATAGTAGAAAATGTAACCCTAATCGACTCTATATTGATCATGATATCTCCATTGCATCTCTTTATAAGAAATACTATAAGCCATGGTGTGGAGAGTAAAGTATTGCAAGTGTTAAAGAAGATGCTTGTCGGAGAATTTTCTGTAGCCATTATAATATTTGCTTCAAGCTTCCAAAAAGTGACACTTGCGAAACATGTGATCAATACAGTACTTTAATATACTCAAATAAAAGCGATGAAGCAAAACTGAAGGAACTTCGAGTCCAATTAGATCTACATCAACGAAGAGCGGAAGCTATCCAGACAAACATGAAAAATTAAATAGATGAAGTCAGGAAACAACAAAACAAAAAACTTAGAATTTCGTTCGATCTTAAGCAAGCACTTCCAATCCCTGATTTAACGGTGGGAAAGGCTTTTTATTTGAGAAACGCCGGGATGTATAATCTCGGAGTGCACAACTGTAACACTGGCAAAGGATTTATGTACATGTGAACAGAACACATAGCAAAGCGTGGCAGCGATGAGATAGCAAGTGCCATTTTAAAATATATTAATGATACTGCCTCCTCAAGCAGAAGAACCAATAGTGTTCACTGATAACTGTGGAGGGCAAAATAAAAATTACACGATAATGTCTCTATGGTTACAGATGGTACGAGAAAAAAATTTAAGAGTATTGAACATCGATTTCTCGTACCCTTTTACCATCCGACAGGGATTTTGCCGCCATCGAGAAACATAAAAAATATTTAAAACAGTTGTTCTCTCTAGATCAGTGGTATGATGCTGTTAGGGACGCAAAAATAAAAAACCCATTTGAAGTTATACCAATGAGCCAGGCAGATTTTTATTCTTTTGCAAATATTCAAAGATCTATTAACAAAAAGAATGTAACAGATACAAAAGAAAACGTGAACTTCAGCAAAGTAAGATGTTTTCGCTTTGAGGTAGATCATCCCAACACAATGTTCATTAAACATTACTTAAATGAATCATTTAAATCCGTTAATATTGGAAAAAGAGGTGTGCAACTTACAAATTGCTCGAAATTTACCGAGCTCCCCCTAAAATACAATGCATTCGTAGAAATAAATCCAAAAAACTAAAAAATCTGAAGGCACTACTTCCTTATATCCCAGTGATTTATCATGGTTTTTATGCAGAACTCGGCGTTGAAAACGTACAGTTGGATGCTACTGATGTAGATGAGGATAACATTGGACATCTTGACCATAACGATGAAGACACGGAAATTTTTTAGACTGACTGAAATATACTTAAGCAACGGTTAGAAATAAATAGGTTAAAGGTTTAAGTTGAAAATGGCCACAAGCCACAATTTTTCGTTAATTTTCGCCATTATTTTGTTACCTGGTCACATTTTATTTGTTTATTTACAAATTATAATGCGCTTAGAAGTAAATAATAAACTATAAAAATAATTGTGTGTTTGTCTTATAATTATGATTTCAGGATTTGATTAAAACATAAAAGTTGCAATTTCTCTACAATAGAAACAAGTGGCTTAATACCCTCTTCCCCCGAGCCCTTCAATTAATATAATATTAGGAGCCTTATCGATCATAATCGAGTGACTAAATATTTGGTGTATTGATTAGCGCCATATCTCGGTCGGAAAGGCAAGAACATGCTAGAATCAACTAGAGAATTTCTCTTTGACTAGCTGATTGGGCGGACGTGTTAACTAAATTGTGCTCCATAGATTTGGCTCCGCTTGCCCTAGCGATATGGTTTCTACCTGCACATTTTTTAGTATTTTCTATTTTTATTTTTTCTCAATTTTAAACATTTCTACAATTTCACAAATTCTACCATTTTACAATTTCAAAATTCTACTCATGTTGCGTAGTTTACTGGTTTTAATTTAAATTGTTGTACCTACGAATTTCAAATACAATGCGTTTTTTATACATTTAACTTTTCATTTTGAAGGCAACAAGTTTACCTATAGAGAAATAATATAGCATCCAACAATCGAATGGCCGTATTTGTACAAGACCTTAAATAATTTCACCACTATTTCAACATTAATGCATATATGGGGAATGCGATATTTCAAGTTTGACGTACCACGTTTGGCAGTATATCATAAGTAGGGCTGTCAAAAATGTTCTGTGGGACAGTGGCGTACGCGAAATTAACTAATATGAGAAACAATAAACTGTTACAATTTATAACAATGTATGTAGAACTTACCTTCTTAACTAGCTTGATGAACTAGCTTGCTTATCACAAATTGGAAAAGATGTGTAGCCATTTTGCAGTATCAGGTATGTTTCTATGGTTGTCTCCATGAATGATGTTCGCTTTGGTGAAAATATATTCTTATATTTTGAAAACGACCGTTCGACATCTACTAATGTAATACACGCATACGTAAAATAGTCTTTGAACGCACTTAACGAATCTGGGGCTGCACCCCATCACATATTTGGTAAAACCGGTGTCTTTATTTAACATACTAGTGAACTTTTCTTTAACGCGCTCATTTGTTGCGTCACATATAGCGTGTAGCAGTAGATTTACTTCGTCCACTATTTCAGTGATTCCGCTAACGACAACGCACTGTTTTCTAATTTTTTTTATGCTTTCATGTAATGGTTTATAGTTCTTTGCAATATTTTTTAAGGCTGTTTCAACGGAAATATCTTCGAATTTTGTCTGGCTTTCCTTAATAGCTGCAGCCTCATCTGGATTGAATTGTAGTATCACAACTTTTATTTGTTAGAAATATTCAGCATAATAAAAAGCCGCCTGCAACCATGTTCCCTAACGTGTAAAAATCAGCTGTGGTGGTTCAGGAATACCGGGACACTTGCTATGAAATTCACAGAGACGTTTAGGAGATTTAAGAAACACTTTTTTGTACTTGCTATTAATACATCTACCTATGGAAAACCTTTTCGAATAATTTCTGATATGTATAAACGTACAACCTTGTTCTTGCAAGAGACGGCCTACCGAACGCATTGTCATGGAGCCATCAGTCACAAACATCAACACTTGACTTTTTTGACAGTTCAAATTTTTCTAACGTCTCCAGCACCACCCTGGTAATTGTTTCGCTAGTACAGTGACTTAGACTTTTGCTAGCTAGTAATAGTGGAACTGTCGGTTTAAGAGGTACTCGTACTATAACATTTAAAATATAATTTTTTTACAATCTGTTGTCTCATCAAAAGATAACCACATTTCATCTTATTTACCACGTCTACGTGTACAGTTGGTAGATAGTTACATAACGTTGTACGACTTGGTAACTTCACCTGGGAATTGTATTTATTCCAGAACTATCGAAATTGTTGTTTATCGAGTATGTGCAGCGGAACATCACAGGCAATCAGCATTAATAGTAAATCAAACATAAACTGTGTTGTCCAAGGCACGCCATTTTTTTATTTTTATAGTGTACACTATTTACGTGAGGTCCACAATCACGCTTGTCCCAGCACATCAAATCTTTCTCGCACACTTTACAAATTATTTTAGCACCATCATAGAATAAATCTGGGAATTCACGTATGAATTTATTTACTTTGTGTTTTCTACCCCTGCGTACATCTGCCATGCTTTATTATTAAATTAATATCAACACAGTACAACAAATAAAATAAAAACACAAAGACAATATGCAACACGCCCAAGTGACTTAACGTGTACACAACTCGAAAACTAATAACAGACTGGACTGGGGAAAGAGTTTCGCGGTCAAGGTGAATGCCGGCGACAGTAAGTACATCTGTCCTCTACGACCATGATACACAGAAACGATTTGCAACTTTAGTTATATGATATCGCCGATTTGAGAGTTCGGTGAATAGGATAATACCGATTGGTAGTCAGAGAAAGCTGTGAATATTCCGTTTTTTTATATAGTAATTTGATTATTTTTGCAGTTTGTTGTACAACATTTTGTTGAGACAAATTGTTTTCTATATAGGTTAGATGTAATATAGTACCAGTTCAACTTAGTGCTCCTCAAGTACTGTAGTTAACAGCTGTAGGATAGTAAATATTTTCTTTGTAGGTTAAGTGTAATAAAGTACAACTTTAGCTCAGTACGCCTCAAGTACGGCATTTTCTTATGCATTTTAAATATATTTTTTGTAGGTTAGATGTAATATAGTACAACTTTGAGCCTAGTAGTCCTCAAGTACTGCATTTTCTTATGTAATATAGTTTTTTCTTTGTTTAAATTTGCTTATAGCTATCTTTACTAACTACTGTAATATAATAAAGTAAATATTTACTGTTCTTTGTGATATTTTTGTGCTTAACTAATACTTACTATTTTAAATATATTTTTTGTAGGTTAGATGTAATATAGTACAACTTTGAGCCTAGTACTCCTCAAGTACTGTATTTTCTTATGTAAATAGTTTTTTCTTTGTTTAAATTTCCTTATAGCTATCTTTACTAACTACTGTAATATAATAAAGTAAATGTTTACTCTTCCTTGTGATATTTTTGTGCTTAACTAATACTTTGTAATATAGTGTATATAATTCTTACTCTATTTTTCATTGCACTAATCTACTTATTGGTCATGGCGCCCACAACCTCTTGACCCACGACTCTATTTGCTCTCCGATATTTATTGAAGCTAGCCGCGATCACGGGAGCTCTTTTTATCTTTACCTGGGGCGCATATAGTAATACTTGTATAGTATAGATTTTGTTGATGTGTATTGTACCGTTAAAATAGAGTTTATTTATCATACCTTACCCTTGAAGTTTTTCTGTATTCTTACCTAAGTTTTAAGGTGAATAACAACTCTTTACTGTGACAACCTTCAATATGCGATGATATGTGATTTCAACAGTTAGTGCATTACATCGCATACTGCAAGAATTGTTTAAAATTAACTGGGACCAGCTATATCGAATTGAAGACATCACTGTTGCAGTGGATGAGCTGTACAGTGCTTTGAACAATCGTTTATCTGAACATGTCCCTAAGACAATTTCATCAAATAAATCTTACCCACTGTGGTTTAACTCAACAATAGTTAAAGATATTAAGACGAAAGAATCGCTACTCGCTAAATTTTAAAAAACCGGAAACTCAAATATATATGAAAACTACAAAGCATGTCGCAGCAAAATAAAAAATGACATTGACACCTCCTATAGAAACTATCAAAAGAAAATTGAAAATGATTTAAAGACTAATCCCAAGAGCTTCTGGTCTTATATCAATACCAAAAAAGCAAAGCACTTCATTTCCAAACAGACTGACTTACGATGCTACTAAACTTGAAAACCCAGAATCTATTGTAAATGCATTTGCTAAACACTTTTCATCCGCTTACACGAACTCAAACTCCCCAACAAACGAAGCTGGATAAGACAATAACACTGTATATTTACCTAATGTCACCGAACTCGATGTAGTACAAGCTTTCAAACGCATCAAGTCGAAATTCAATGATGGTCCTGATGGATTACCAGCTTTTTTTATTAAGGACTGCTCAAATATATTGGCCGCTCCATTAGCCTACATATTTAACCGTTCCATAAAATGTACCGTTTTTCCCGATAAATGGAAAACTTCAAAGATCTGTCCTATCCATAAGAAAGGTAGCAAATCAGATATTGAAAATTATCGTGCTATAACGATATTAAATAACTTGAGCAAACTATTTGAAATTGTCTTATACAACTCTATTTATCCTCAAATCTCTCAACAAATATCTGAAAGCCAACATGGCTTTGTATCTGGGCGCACCACCGTCACCAACCTAACCTGTATTACACAGTACCTATCTGAAAGTCTTGACTCTGGAGAACAGGTTGATGTCATTTATATGGACTTTTCAAAAGCTTTTGATAAAATGGACCATGGTATACTTCTGGATAAATTGAAAAAATGTGGTTTTTTAAACAATTCTATACAATTCTTATCTAGTTACTTATTAGATCGACACCAATTCGTCCAGTATCAAGGCTTCAAGTCTGACACCTTTACATCATCGTCTGGAGTCCCACAAGGATCTGTTTTGGGTCCGCTCTTTTTTTATTTTCTTTATTAATGACATCAACCTGGAGCTCAGTTGTGATTCATTATTGTATGCAGATGATGTAAAAATATTTAAAAACATAAAATCTCTATGTGACTGTGATATGCTTGCATCTGACCTTATTAAACTCGAAAACTGGTGTCTCATAAATAAATTGCCCTTAAACGTACAAAAATGTAATGTCATATCGTTCACCAGACGAAAAACGACAACTCAATTTGAATATAAACTGGACAACACAACTTTAAATCGCCTGACATCAGCAACAGATCTTTGACACTAAGCTTACCTTTATTAATCAAGTAGAATCCATAGTTTCTGCGTCATATCGGGTCATTAGGTTTTATCATTAGAAATTCTCGCTGTTTCTCTGACATTTCAACACATACTACATTATTTAACACCTTTGTGCGCTCAAAATTGGAATATGCAAGCTTGGTTTGGAGTCCATGCTATGAGACTCATATTGCTAATATTGAAAGTATACAAAGAAAATTTTTAAAATACTTAGCATTTACTAAGGATCACACTTATCCACCTACTGGCGTTGAGCACAGTTTGTTACTAAATCGTTTTAACTCAAAAAGTTTACAACACCGAAGAGACCTTAACAGCGTAATATTTATGTATAAACTACTGAACAATAAGCTTAACTGCTCAGACCTTTTAGAAAAATTAAATTTCATGTCCCCTCAATACCAACTCGATCCACGTCATTATTATATTTAAGAAGACCCCGAACAAATATTTTAAAATTTTCGCCTCTATATGAAATGTGTAGAAATTTTGGTAGAATAGAACATAATATAGACATTTGTACGTTTCTATGTCAATTTATATATTTAATTATATTTTCATGTTAGTTAATATGATAAGGTACTATGTCAATGTATATTTTATTTATATCTGATTATTTGTGCCTACTCTGTAATTGGAATGTAAATTCTGTTGGGTTTGTAAAATAAAATAAAATAAAATAAAATAAAATAAAAAAATTATTTAGCATCATCCTTTAATTAGAAATTAAGGAACACTTAATAGACCTGCTTGGTCACCTGATTTGAGCCACTTGACTTTTTCTTGTAGGGTCATTTTAAAAAATACGATTTACCAATGCTGACTAATGCTGACAATAGAAAGCAGTTCCACTATTTTTTGGTGACCATAGCCTATTGCCAGAGATAATAAAAAAATATATGAATTCATATGTCAAAGTTTTTCCAATTATTGATCGTTACAGCCTGTCGTAGAATCGGAAGTGCCTAGAGACAATAAAATCAATCAAAGTGTGAGTAATATGTGGTAAATTCCACACTCCAAGTTTTCAAATATTGTTTCGAAGGAAAAGCAAAATACAGACTTTTTCCACCTTCTGTTGATACCCTCTATAAAAAGTTTAACAAACATTTTGATGAAATTTGTGATAAAATGTCTATAACACATCAAATATTTATTGCTTTCTACGTTGTTGGGTTTTTTTTATTTTACAACGATCACTAAATCATATTTATCTCAAAGTAAAATATAAAACGATACCATTAACAATATTTATGCCATAAATACTTGTTTACCATAGAAATAGAAAGTGTAAAAGCAAGGAGATAAATTTTATTTCCATATTTTACTATGAAAGTGCATTTTAAAAGTTTCATAAAAACCACTAAGATACAAAACTGTTATAGCCGGAAGGAGACAATTCATTTCTCAGAGCTTTAATAAAAAATAAATCGAGTATATTTTCCATATATACTAGCCTTTTACTCTTCCAACAGAGCTTTTTGGATTTGCGTTTAACTCTAACTGTGATAATGGTACTAATAACTCTGATATTTTGTTGCCATTGGATTCTAAGTGATGATGTAATTCAAAAATGTTTCATGTTTCATGTCTTTCAAATGAGGGGCATTAGGGAAAATACTTTCTGTTTTACACCCACAACTAAAAATAATAGGTAAGAATAATTAGTAAGTACAATTATTAGACAGTCAAAACTTGTTTGAAAATGCAATTTTAATTTTGCCTAATTTATTATGAAACTGTAAATATTTCAAAAACTATAATCAATAAAATAATATGTGTTACATGGTTGTAATCAGAATGAAATTCTAAATTCAGTAATGAAATAAAATATAGGGAATCCCCTTTAAAAAAATATGATTTATAATTATTCCTCTTTCATTTTGATTTTAGTTTTTTAATTCTATATGTGTAATCTATGACAAAATGCAATTTTAATTTAAAAATAACGGTAAAAACAGATATGGAAATGGGGATGTCCCACTATATTAAAAGTTGGATTTCTTTTTATTGCATATGATTCTACACTGTTTATGTAATCAGTATCCATAAATGGTTGTATTCAAAAAAAAATTAATTACAAAAAAGTGTATAAAAGTTTGGATTAATTTAAAATCAATTAATCAGCCAATGAAATTATAAGCCTTGTGATATGGCTGAATCTGTGTTGCCAAATTTTCTTTATATAAGTATTCTTTTGGTAGCTGAAAGCTATTTAAGAATATTTGTGATTTTGAAAGATTTCGTGAATTTGTACATAATTTTTGTATTTTATCACAAATTTTTAATTTGGATACAAAATAAAAAGGTACGTACTTTTGAACTTAATGATAGGTATTTTCAATAATAGTGCATTTTTTGGTCGTCTTTATTAAGATTTATATTCCACTTAATGAATTGCGAAACAAATTATTCTCTTATTGATTTGCTTTTGCTATTCATTATTTATAATTTAAATTCTTTTTTGAAACGGTAAATTCTTTTAGGATTTCTTAATAAAATGCACGCTCCAATACCAATCAATTAAAATTATCATAATCAGGTGAAAGTTACAAATAAATAAGAATGATTATAATAATAATTAATTACCATTTGTTTGTAATCGTCAGTTCCGTAACGACAAAGTAGAATAAATCTATATAACATAACCTAACTTATTCGATATCTGCTGATTTTTTTTTAAATATTTAAATTTCTCTTCGTAACTAAGTTAAATGTGAATGAATTTATAGTTGTATTTATAATTGAATAAGTAATCAAATCACCAATCATACTTTCAAACAATCCGTAAAACTGGCAACACTACGGTACCGTCTTCGCTTTCACTGGCTGTTTGTGTTTAGCGCCAAACCTAGTCTGATGACGTCATAAGTAGGGCGTGGGACAGTGGCGTACGCAAAATTAACTAATACGAGAAACAATAAATTGTTACAATTTATAACAATGCAGTAAAACTTACCCTCTTAACTAGCTTGATGAACTAACTTGCTTATCACAAACCGGAAAAGATGTGTAGCCATTTTGCAGCATCAGGTATGTTTCTTTGGTGAAAATATATTCTTATGTTTTGAAAACGACCTTTCGACATCTACTGATGTAATACACGCATACGTAGAATAGTCTCTGAACGCACTTAATAGATCTGGGGCTGCACCATCACATATTTGTCTTAATTTGGTAAAACCGGTGTCTTTATTTAACACACTTGCGAACTTTTCTTTAACGCGCTCATTTGTTGTGTCACCTATAGCGTGTAACAGTTGATTTACTTCGTCCACTATTTGCAGTGACTCCGCTAAAGACAACGCACTATTTTCTAATTTGTTTATGCTTCCATGTAATGGTTTATAGTTCTTCACAATATTTTTTAAAGCTGTTTCAACGGAAATATCTTCGAATTTTGTCTGGCTTTCCTCAATAGCTGCAGCCTCATCTGGATTGAATTGTAGTATCACAGCTTTTATTTGTTGGAAATATTCAGCATGATAAAAAGCTGCCTGCAACCATGTTCCCCAACGTGTGGTGGTTCAGGAATACCGGAACACTTGTTATGAAACGCACGGTGACGTTTAGGAGATTTAAAAAACACTTTTTTTGTACTTGCTATTAATGCATCCACCTCTGAAAACCTTTTCGAATAGTTTCTGCCACAACATGTAAACCATGCACTTTACACCGTAACATGTATAAACGTACAATCTTGTTCTTGCAAAGAACGGCCTACCGAACGCATTGTCACGACGCCATCAGTCACAAACATCAACACTTGACTTTTTGACAGTTCAAATTTTTCTAACGACTCCAGCACCACCCTGATAATTGTTTCGCTAGTACACTGACTTAGTCTTTTGCTAGCTAGTAACAGTGGAACTGTCGGTTTAAGAGGGTCCAGTACTCGTACTATAACATTTGAAATAGAATTTTCTTTACAATCTGTTGCCTCATCAACAGATAACCACAGACGTGTATTTTTTAATTCATATTTCATCTCATTTACAATGTCTACGTGTACAGTTGGTAGATAGTTACATAACGTTGTGCGACTTGGTAACTTCACTTGGGCATTGTATTTATTCCAGAACTCTCGAAGTGGTTGTTTATCGAGTATGTGCAGCGGAACATCACAGGCAATCAGCATTGATAGTAAATCAAACATAAACTGTGTTGTCGAAGGCACGCTATTTTTTTATTTTTATGGTATACACTATTTACGTGAAGTCCACAATCACGCTTATCCCAGCACATCAAATCTTTCTCACACACTTTACAAATTATTATAGCACCATTGTAGAACAAATCCGGGAATTCACCTATGAATTTATTCACATTGTCAGCAAATGGCCGTTTTCTACCAATGCGTACGTCTGCCATGCTTTATTATTAAATTAATATCAACAATACAGTACAACAAATAAAATGAAAACACAAGAACAATATGCAATACTCCTAAGTGACTTAACGTGTACACAACTTGAAAGCTAATAATAGATTGTACTGGAGAAAGAGTTTCGCGGTCAAGGTAAATGCCGGCGACAGTAAGTACATCTGTACTCTACGACCATGATACACAGAAACGATTTGCAGATTTAGTCATAAGACTAAAATTCAAAACTTTTTATTTTCTTTAAACCCTCCAGAGCTTAAGAAATCTGGAAAAAATCATATTTGTAAATATTATCTAATAAGCAAATAAAAAAATATGTGGGAAATGCCCATTCTCAGTGACTGCCTATACAGACATATATTTATTTTTAATTACTGGCTTTTCGAAATACTTATATTTCATTTGATCACATTCCTCGCTATAAAATCCTCCTGAACTTTAATTCATACACACACAATACTAATGTGAATCATGTTTGTTGAATTTTTCCTTACTATCTTATTAAAATAAACCCCTAGAATATGTATTATTCTAATCTTATTAAACCACACATTAAGTAGCATTTTCCATTTAATGCACCCATTTACATGCTAACCTCTCTTTTAAATAGCTTTTTCTTATCACTAAACTCGATTTTGGGCTGTAAGTGGTGAATAATTCGACAATTTTCGTTAAATTGCTCATTTAAAGGACATTGTTGGTCTTAAAGTATGTATAGGATGTTACGTATTTCTGTTGAGTATCGTAAAAATGGCACAGATTAAATTGTTTTTCTGTTAATAAGTTTGATATTATGGAAGTCAATCTATAGACTTATTTAAAAACAATATATCGAATAGACAACAATGTGTTAAGATAAATAATATATTTAGTAACCACGAAAAAATTGAATATGGAGTTCCACAAGGAACTGTATTAGGACCGATACTATTCAATACATATTTAAATGGCTTATTTTTTGTGAAAGCAGTGGTGACATAATTACTTATGCTGATGACGCAGCAATATTCTATAATAGTGAAAATTGGTAATCTTGTAATCTTTAAAATCTAAGGTAGAAGTAGATATGGAAAATGTTTGTGCATGGTTTAATTATAAATTACTTATCTTTTATTTACTTTAGTAAAACCGTATATTATCTCCCTTTGACCTGTAACAAAGGATCATTGCCAAATTTCAATATGCTTAATATCAATGACCAATTTAACATAAAAACCACTACAGAAATTAAATTCCTTGGAATAATGATTGACTCTAATTTAAAATATTATCATTATATTAAGTATATTGTTAAAAAACTACAATATCTAATATGTACATTTAAAAAATTAAAAGAGATATTGGATCTTAAGCAATTAAAAATTCTGTATCACTCATCAGTAGAATCACATCTGACGTATGGTATATTAGGTTGGGGTGGTATCTGATAAACTCTTCTAAATAGCTTTGTCGTGGTACAAAAAAGAGTTTTAAAAGTAATATTTAATAAGGAAAATACTTATTTATTATTTATTTATTTATTTATTTACAATAATTTATCCAACGACTGATAAAACCCAGTTACAGGATAAATGAAACAGACATACACAAAAAACCAAAACAGTGAACAATAGCGTACAAAAATATATAAAAATACAATAGCACAAAATATAACAACTATATAACAGTATTCAAACAGAATAATATAAATTAAAATAAAATATCACACAATAAATAGAATATAGACATTAATTAAACGCAATTAAATAAATATTTTTATATTAGCAATTTTACAGTTAAAGATATCCAGACTGTTCTCGATATTACTATAATTTAAGCACATTTGATACATAGGAGATGCAATTAAAATATTTGTACGAGAGGTAGGAAACATAACCACATTATTTGTCCTTGCACTTAATCTGGGAGTTTTATATTTAATAAGTGAGGTAATAGGGAACAGTCAATCTCATTATTAATTATTTTGTACAAAAAAATTACTGAGTGCATCACTCGTCTCCTAATTAGACTGCTCATTTCAAATTTATTTAAAAATAATTGTTGAGGTGTTCCTCTAACTGGATATGTACCCTCCAAAATGAAAATTGCAGATTTGAAAAATCTTTGTTTTACTTTTTCTATTGCTGTTATGTAAATATTGTAACTAGGATTCCAAACAATAGAAGCATATTCTAGTTTGGACCTAACAATACTAACAAACAACATGCGTAGAGTAGACAATTTCTTAAAATCTTTGCTGTTGCGCAAAACAAAACCTAAACTTTTGAATGGTCCAGATACACATTCTTCAATATGTTTAGAAAAAGTTAGTTTAGAATCAGATGTAATTCCAAGGTCTTTCACAAACTCGGGTCTCTCTAGGGTGGTGTTATCTAAACTGTAGTCGAATATAAATGGATTTGTTTTCCGCGAAATGACATGACGTTACATTTAGTAGCATTTAAAGAGAGACGATTGTTAACGCACCAGTTATTAGGAACGTCAAGATTGTGCGGGAGCATGATCAGAATTTATGCAGAAATATAATTTTAGATCATCAGCATATAACAAATAATGTACATCTAGGTTGACAACAATATTATTAATGAATATAAAAAACAATAGACCGAGTATAGAACCCTGTGGCACTCCAGATGTTTGAGTAAATTCCACAGATTTATAATCACGATATTGTACAAATTGAGATCGGCGGGATAGATATTAATGAAATAAATTTGTCAAAGAAATGCTAAGGTCAACGTTTTCCAATTTTGTTAATATTATACCGTGGTCCAGTCCGTCAAACGCCTTGGTAAAGTCAGTGTAAATAACATCCACCTGACCTTTCCGATCTATTGCTTCGGAGATAAATTGGGTCCTGCACACAAGGTTTGATACCGTGGACCGTTCTTGGATAAATCCATGCTGATCTTCAATAACTACAGTTTTAATCTGAAATGAAATATAATCATATATCAAAAATTCAAAAACTTTAGAGAAGTTGCACAAGATGGTAATGGGATGATGATTTTCAATTTCGTGCTTATTACCCTTTTTAAATACTGGACAAATTCTGGATTGTTTCCACATATTCGGAAATGTCTCAGTTTTCCTCAGTTATCCCTCAGAAAATGTATATAAAGAAGGAGGTGTAATGAATCCACGTCAGTTGTTCATTCACTCCTATATTACACATAATTTTAATAACACATCCCAAAAAAGAAATATATCACACTGAAATTAGTAAGTATTGCAAGTAAAAAACACTGTTTTCCCATAGTCGCACAAAAGTAATGAAATTCGAGCGAGTGCATCTCCAAAACAATTAACTGTAGAAAAAGTACTAGGGAACTTTCTTGTGGAAAATTTAATGAGGATTAATATTTTTAATAAGTGTTTCTTCCAAAGAGTGTTAATATTTTAGGAGATATTTGCGAAAAACTAAATCTTGGGCGCTATTTTGTCCATATAGCGGCTAACGCTGACATCGTACGAGGGAAAAAACAGTATGGTTACCGGGAGACGTAATTAAAGTGATTAAAACAAATTCCGTATTTCCTGGAATTATTTCCTTATTAGGCCTTTTTTTACTCCTTGACGTCTGGCCTATTATAAAAATGGGAATAATAAATTAAAGGTTTTTTCAGCTAATTGGATGACTCGGAGCTATAGAAAACAATTACTTACTGACCGAAGGGGAAGTGCTCGTTATTTTTGAGTGTCCAATAGCCATTCACAGAGAGATATGGGTGGATCGCGTTGCTTGGCTGGCTACCACGTTTATGCCTATTACTCCACGTTGAAAATGAATACTAAAAAACGTTTATGTCAGTAACACGTAGATATGTACACAGTGCAAAATTAATGACAAAGGAGGTTAAAACGTCTTGTTCAATTTCTTTAGAGCATTATTTGAACTTGTGAATTTATTGAATTTTATGAAGTTGCAATTTAGTAAAAACTGCATTTGTGCAATATCAAACCAAACATTAAAATACACATTTCCTCAGACACACATAAAAAGTACATATGGACAATTTTACTGATGGTGACAGGCAAACAACTCCCGCAAAATAACCACAAGGTAAGATATTGTGTCATATATGCATCATCGAGTGTGAACCCTGGAATGACGTCAATTATAAAAGACGTAAAAAATACAACTTTAGTAGTTTTGGAGTAGCTTTTGAGGAGTTTACTTTGCACCGTATCTTAGATTTGTTTTAGTCCCCTTTTCAATTAACTACTTCAGCTTATTTTCTGATATAACCATTATCGTGCCTGAATACTTCGAAAACATTATCATTAGCGCAAATATTTTACAATGCGTGTTAAGTCAATTTGAAAAGCCAAAGCATATCTATATAGATGCTTCGAAATCTGTATCAGGTACTGGTGGAGCTTTATTGTCCCGTCCCAAAAAATCGAATCTAAATTTAAGTTAGACCCGTCTTGCTCTGTTTTTACCCCAGAAGCTATATTGATTTATCAAGCTTTAATGTATATTAGATTCCACTAATACCTCAAACAGTTTAACTTATTCGCTTATAACGGGGTGCTTTCGCTCGCTATTTTTGATTAACTTTATTTTAGTTCTCAAATGAAACAATAAAAAAATAAAAAAATACATATATTTATAATTTACATACAAAAGCAAAAAGGCTCATTCGGGGCGTGGTCAACAAGTAATAAACCTTCATCAACTTAAAACTACACACTGAAATCATATTATAGTTCACTTAAACCGTTTTTTATAAAGGGCGCCACCCGCCTTTCTGTATTGTTTATACATATATAGTCAAAAAAAAGTTACAACGCACTAATGCCGTTGAAAGGGGGAAAGAACGGTTGATCTTCATAAAAGTTTATCGCACAGTTCAAGAGCAAAACTAAACTCTAGGGGGCTTTCTCCACCTCTAGATAGATAGGCAAATCAGCCTTTTGATGCCAATTTTAATCTGCAGATTTCCAGCTCAAACAGAGCGGAAGCTGTTTACTTTTTAATAGGTACTTACTTTAATAATAATAAGAAGGGATCCTACCTTCACACATAGCTTTCCTATGTCACATACTTCATAAATCTTTACCATAACTGCTCAACCAGACGAAATCTTGAACACAATCTCAGCAACGTACACTACTACCTCGCTCAAAGGCCAACTCTAGTCTCCTATATAAAACATAAGATGACGTACTCACAGATACCAAAACGGAACACACATCCGCTCTCGGCCGTGGCTCGGCAGAGAGTCCTCGTCTTAGTACAAGCGTTCCCCCTTTGTCCCCACACCGCAGTGGTTTCGCGCTGGTGCACTAAAGGTCCAGTGGTCGCATAAATTATCAAAGATTTACAATTTAGGTAAAGTCGGTTCTAGAATTTTTAAGGTTGACCTCCAACCAAATTATGCAATTAGCATTAAATAAAACGAAAGTAAATTATATCTAAAATTGGACCGTTACACGCTCTCTATTCACAATGGAATTAAAGACACCCACTTTTTTGGCTACAAAATCAACCATTATCTTTACAAAATAAAAAATTTAATATTTCAAATTAAATCTGCTGGACGGGACGTTAACCTCATTTGGGTGAAAGCACATATTGGTTGGCAGTATAATGAATATGTTGATTTTTGGCCAAGGAGAATTCCATTTCAGGACATCCCCTGGATGAAGCATTACGTTTAAATGACAGAGACATAAAGCTGAAATCTAATTTGAGAATAAATGGTCCTATTTATGGAAATAATTCTGTTTTATAAACCCTACCAGGTACACCTTAATTCATTCTGATATCCCGAACAATTTTTGGCACAATGATTTTCCTTACCCAAGAAAATATATTACAACATTGGTACGTTTAAAATTTGGTCATGCCTTCTACCCTGCCCGTTTATTTACAATTGGAGTCTTTACTTCAGATAATTGTCAACACTGTAACGTCTTAGGAGATCATGATCCAGTATTCTTTGGCTGTACCAAATATTCTAAATTGTAATGTTTATGCTCCTTTTAGTTTTTTAAATTTGTTGTCAATTGGATCCAAGAAGATATATGATAGTATTGTTAATTTTTTAAAAGAAACTAAAACTAAATTGTAGGTTAATTTTGTAAGCACCGTGTCTTCTCTTTTGTTAGTTCTCCCTGTCTATCGAGGTCATTCCTGTAGTGTCAGAGTTATAGCAATGTCCTGTTCGATTCCAGAATGAGAAATGTGTGTCCCTGTCTATCCCTATTGTTTTTCTTCGCATTATTCTCCATTTCTCGAATTTAGGTTTAGTAAGTTCTTATAACAACTGGCTGCATGGTCTACGATCCAAAGCTATCAAAAAAAAATAATTATGTATTATACTTTTCAAGTGAAAACCAAACACGAATGGTAACTCAGACCATATCATTTATACACACCATTATATTAATTATTAAAAGTACTGAAGTTTTTTGCTAAATACAATAATTCTTTAACTACATATGAAATATATTTTTTTAAAACATGTCCAAATTGCTTTTTTGTATTTACGGTTAAATTATATTAATGACCAAAATGGTATTAGGATCCTGCACGTATTTGGCCCCAATATTTCTTTCTGTATTCGAACGTAAATAGAAGCTTTTCTGGTAATGTGATATATTTTTATTACAACTTTGACTCCAAAAAGAAAGTGATAAAATGGATAAAACCTTTCATGGGGTCAGCAAATAGGTATTGAGGTATATATTGGAAAAAATACTAGATGTCTATAAGGAACGGTTATACGGGAGATGTTAAATGATTGCAATAAATTACTACATAAAGCCTATCTAACTTTATTATTTATTTTAGAAAAGATAGGAATTGCTTATAATACAGAGTGAGTCACAATGAATGGGGCATAGCGTAACTGGAGATACTTTGGCTCAAAATATGCCTGAGTAAAATGAGACACAGCGTTTTAAAATATTTTTTTTATGATTTTTTGTGGTAACTCGAAAATTGCTTGACATATCAAGCTAAAAATTGGTACAGGTAGGTTTGTTGTGATGAAAAATTATAATTTTATATTAGTTTTGATCTCAGTTATACAGGGCATCACATACAGTACATTAAGTAAAAAAATGTGTTCCATTTTTTTCAAGAAATTTTCAGGAACATTTTTATTTAAAATAATGGTACATTGATTAATCCTAAGAATATTTATTTCACTTGCCTTAAGTCGCTAAAATCAACCATTTTCGAAATATTTATCGATTAAAAGTTAACTGAATACAACAAACTACAAAGTGTTTTCACTATTTGCATCAACTTTATACTACTTTATCCGCCATTGTAAATTTTCTAATATTTTCCAAGAAAGTAAAATCTTTAACTTAATACCTACCAAACCGCTGAGAGTACAAATTATGATTATTTATATATGATATTGGAAAGTTTTTATTGCTTTTTGTTTGAGAACAAACATTATTGGAATAGGGATATGCAGTTTTAACTTTTAAATTGAATTTGTGACAAGACTAAACTCTGTTAGCTTTAATTTAAAAGGACTGAATACATCATATTGTATGCTCTTCGGCTTTCTTATTCCCTCGAATGTAAACAGTTTTGTGCAGTAAATTGGAAATTTTAAATAAATAGGTATGGTATAAAAATTATATATTTAAAGTGTGCTGAGAGTTAATGTATACTTTTAGATAAAGTGTATTATACATGTTGTTCCAAATTCGTATCTCACCATAAATATTTTTATGAATTCAAAACAATTTAATTCCCTAAATTTTTTTATAAATTTTTAAACATTATTTATTATACAGGATGTGGATATAGACTAACTGTGTTTATTATAGCAAAAAATATGATGATTTAACCCTATTTACTTATATACTGAGGAGATATAATAACCCTTCAAACTTGTCCCAAAAATTTCGAGGAAAATTAACACACAAGTTAACGAAATTATAAAAAACAAATCCGACTTAAAGAAACTCTTTGAAGAAGGTTCCAATCCAGAACAAAAGAGAAAATTTCCCAAAACTGAAGGATTGGCTATTGACCAAGTAGTTTACAATTGGTTCTGTAAAGCCAGAAATTAAAACCTCCCCATATCTGGACCTCTAATAAAAGAAAAAGAAATTTTTAAAATGACGAGTTTTAAAGCCTCAAATGGATGGTTAGAAAAATTTGGTCAAAGTCATAACATAGACTTTAAAACAATTTGCTGTGAGTTAGTTGATGTTGACCTTGATAGTGTTGAAGCCTAGAAAACAAAGCTACAAGTAATATTAGAAGACTATTCACCAAAAAATGTGTACAATGCTGACGAAATCGGACTTTTTACCTTGCAATGTCTAACAAAACGTTTGCTCTAAAAAGTGATAAGTGTGCCGGTAAAAAAACTACAAAACAAAGATTGACCATTTTATTTTGCGCAGATACGGAAGTTGAAAAGGAGAACCCATTAATTATAGGGAAGAATATAAACCCTCGATGCTTTAAAGGATCTCATATCAACAAACTGCCTTTAGAATGGGTATCCAATAAAAAAAGCTTGGATGAGAACAGAAATTATGACGTGGCTAAAGAAATTTGACGAAAAAATGATTAAATAAAATAGAAAAGTCACATTATTTCTGGATAATGTCACGTCCCACGTCCCATCCTAAAGTGACATTAGACAACGTGAACATTGTTTTTCTGCTTCCAAACACCACTTCCTACTGTCAGCCATTGGATCAAGGGAATATTCATAACTTTAAGAAGGCTTATAGAAAATTTCTAATCAAAAATCTTCTGACATCACAAACAGCGAAAGTTCATTAGAAGATACAGAAAAAGCATTAATTTAACCAACGCTTTAGTTTGTATATCAGCAGCCTGGAAAATGTTTCATCAGCTACAATTTCAAAATGTTTTGCAAAAGCAGGATTCCTGGAAAATGTCCAACAAGACGAGGATTTCAATGAGGAAGATGAAATCTATTGGCCCAGCGTTTTTCCGAATTACATGATGTAAGGCTAGAAAATTATGCATGTATTGATAGCAATGTTTTGACTGAAAATCCTAATTTTGGCATTCAAGAAGTAATCAATGAATTAATTAATGATAAAGATTGTGATTTAAACAATGAAAGTGATGTGAAAGAATCTGAAACGTCAAACATTAAAGATATGAGTGTAGTGTGTGAAAAACTAAGAGCTGTGCAGCAAATTTTCCTATTTTGTAATGATAAAAGTGAACTAGCTGTAAAAATTGTCAAAATTTTAACAGAATGTGAACCTCAGGTTTTACAAACAAAAATTAAAAACTTAAAACAAACCTAAATTGAAAAATATTTTTAAAATAGGTAATTATTTAATATGGCAGGTAATGTTTAAAATACGTACATATATGAGTTTTAATTGTTTGACATCATTTTTTTATGTACATAGGTATAAGCACACCTAATTTGTAGATATATACGTAGCTAGTTTCTTCAATGTGTATAATTTAATTTAATAAAGAAAGCACAGAAATAACCAACAATTTTTATTTATTTGTGACCTCTCCATAACAGCCACCTCTATATGACGGCCTTTTTCATAAAAAAGTTTGGCGGCCGCTATGTAGAAGTTTTACTGTACCAATGAAATGTGATTTTATGTCTCATTAACAATTCCCAAATTTTAGATTTGTGTCGCTAAATGTACGGAAAATTTTGGGGCATACCGTGATCACCCTGTATAACTAAATATAAATAGGCCGTCTATTATTAAAGTAGTAAATATTAAAACACATTTTTCTTTTTTTTTTTTGGGGTCTTACTGCCACATGAATAATTCTTCGTTATATAAAAAATATAGTTAGTTACCCAGTATGTTACTGGAAAAATAAACCTCTGCGCTTGTGACTTGACGTCAAAAGATTAGTCAGTGGGTGTTTTTGACAACTAATATGAGACACAAAAATAATAATATAATACACTAACATTTCGGAAAACGAATATGTTTCCTATTTCAAAGTTATTTACCTTTTCTAAGAATATGTCAAGCGTGAAACTTGACACATATAATTTTTGTTTATGTCATATCCATAGATATTTACATAGAACTGTTGAAACTTGAAAATTATACAATATTTTGTTTAATTCTTATTTTAATATCGGTAACCACGTTGTACCAAAATCTACAGAGCAATGGCATTAACATTTTTTCTTCATTCAATAATATTATTGCCGATTCCTTAATTTTTCTTTTTTTGCTATCCACTTCTTTTATTAAAATTATTTCTGTGTCTATTTTTCAAGAATGTTCGCAAATTTTGCGATTTTTCAATTTTATTCATTCTAATATAACTTTTATGCTCACCTAACCTTACACTGAGGGGTCTGGATGACTCTCCCACATAACGGGGAATTTATTACACTCACATGGAATACTGTAAATACAGTTTTTTGAATTTTGCTCACAATTTACAGGTTTTTTCTTTGTTAAAATGGATCTCAAAATATTACTCGTTTGAAATACAGTTCTAACATGAAACTTATCTCCGACACGATGTAGTTTTTCTGATAAACCTTGTATATAAGGATTTTTTTTTTAATAACACCACATGAAATTACAACCCCCTTTATCCCTGAAGGTCTGGAATGACCTTGTGTGGGAGAGGGCTACACATTTAGAGACAATGGACACACACCCAATATCCGAGTATACTATGATTAATCTCTCTCACAGAAAAATCCTAGTTCCTCGACCGGGAATCGAACCCGGGACCCCGAGGTTTCGAGGCAAGTACGTTACCTCTAGACCACGAAGCCATTATTGTTTTACATTAGTATTCAGGTTTCAGTTGTAGTGGATTATTAAGTCTATTCCCAATATTTATTAGAGTCCTATCAACAGAAAATCCCGGATATTCATTATTTATTAAAACTTCTTTAATAACTTTTTTCTCATTATTTAATATTTGATCATTAAATGAAATTATTTTTGCCCAGTCGTACAAGCATTTAACAACAACCCTTTTAACATTAATTGCCTGGATAGATTTAAAATTTAAATATCTATTAATATGAGTTATTTTTCTGTATACACTAGTTTCAAATGTGCTATCAATTTTTTTTACCAAAATATCCAAGAAGGGTAATACATTTTTACTCTCTATTTTCAAAGTGAATTTAATCGATGGTTCTTTATCATTAATGTTTTCTAAAACATTATGTAATAACTCAATATTATGAGGCCAAATTGCAAAAATATCGTCGATATATGTCCACCAAATAATCGGTGTATGTACGTAATTTGGTATATAAATTATTTTCAAAATCCTCCGTAAATATATTACTTCATATAGGAGATAATGGAAATCCCATAGCCATACCGAAATACTGCTGATAGGATTCATTTTCTAATTAAAAATAAGTTTTCTTAATACAAACGGCCAATAATTCCATTACACTGTTTACACTGAGTTTAGTTCTCTCCGCCAAATTGTTATCATTTAGCAATTTGTTTTTAATTATTATCAAAGTTTTATCTACTGAGATATTAGTAAAAAGACTAACAACGTCAAAACCTACCATTAGATGTCTATCATGAATGTTAATTGCATAAAGTTTCTCCAAAAAAATGCTGACTTTTTGATATACGATTCGGTATTGTCAGAAAGCGGATTAATAATTTTCAGTAAATATTTTGCTAAATTTTAACAAGGAGAATTAATTGAACTAACAATCGGTCTTAAAGGAATATTTAGGTTATGTATTTTCGGTCATAAAAATGAGGAGGTTTACTATAATGGGGTGTAAGCATTCTGCGTTCAAAATCATTAAATTCGTTTTTGTATTTAAAAAGGGTTCTCTAAATTTGTTGGATCCTTATTTAATTTTGAGTAAGGTCCCTCGTTTATTAGTATCATAATTTTTGCATTATATACATTATTAACATCTAAAATTACTTACTTACAGTATCTATGGATATTACATAAACAAATAATATATATGTCAAGTTTCACGCTTGACATATTCTAAAAAAAGGTAAATTACTTTAAAAAGGAAACATTCGTTTTCCGAAACGTTAGGGAATTATATTATTATTTTTGTGTCTCCTATTAGTAAGCCTGGCCAAGGTCATTAATCCTACAGAAACGTACTTGGTATGCATCATATCATAATACTTGAATAAGTACAATAATAAAAACAAAAATATTTTATATATTGTGATGTATGTTTTTGTACTATTTCGTTCGCTTTAAATTCTTTTTTTATGTATTTCCTTATATTTTGTAAGCTTAGTGCTGCATATTATTATTAAACTGTTAAATGACGTTCACACATGTACATTGTATATCTAAGTGATAACTAATAATAAATAAATAAATAAATAAATAAATAAATGGAAATAAATTTTATTAATACCGGTACACTTTATAAAAATATGTACAAAACTCACCTTCTTAAGCAGATTTATGAAGTAGCTTGGTTGTCGTTATCACAAACTGGAGCACTTCTATAATAACTGTATAGCATCAGATATGTTTCTACAGTTGTCTCAGTAAGCGATGTTCGCTGTGGTGAAAAAATATGTTTGTATTTTGAAAAAGACCGTTCGACATCTACGGAAGTAATACAGGCATAAGTAAAACACTCTGTGAACTCACTTAACGCAGCTGTAGATGCATCGTCACAAATTTGTCTTAATTTGGTAAAATCAGGATCTTTCCGTAATACACTCTCGAATTTTTCAATAACGGGATTATTTTTTGCGTCATTTATTGTCTGTAGCTGTGTATTTACGTCGTCCACTATTTGCAGCGATTCCACTAACGACAACGAAGTATTTTGCAATTTTTCTATTGCGTCGTGTAGTCCTCTATAATTGTTATAAATAGTTTTTAAATCTGTTTCAAGGAAAACATCTTAAAAGCTTGTCTGGCTTTCCTTAATAGCTGCAGCCTCGTTAGGATTGAACTGTAGTATCACAGCTTTTATTTGTTGAAAATATTCAGCATAATAAAAAGCTGCCTCAACCACATTCCCCAGCGTGTAAGAATAGGCTCTGGTGGTTCCGGAATACCAGGACACAGTGTGTGAAATGCTCGAAGCCGTTTAAGAGATTTGAGAAATACTTTTTTTGTATTTGCTATTAATGCATCTACCTCTGGAAAACATTTTTGAATCGTTTCTGCTACAAGATGGAACGCATGCACTTTACATGTAACATGTAAAAACCTGCAATCGTCTCGTTGAAGAAAACGGCCCACCAAACGCATTGTCGCAGCACCGTCGGTCACAAACATCAACACTTGACTTGTTGACAGTTCAAATTTTTCGAAAGTCTCCAACACCACCCGCGTAATTGTTTCGCCAGTACACGCAGTTAGTCTTTTGCTAGGTAGTAAAAGTGGAAATGTTGGTTTAACAGGGTCGAGTACCCGTACTATAACATTTAAAATAGAATTTTTTTTACAATCTGTAGTCTCGGCAACACATAACCACAGACATGTATTTTTTAATGCACATTTAATCCTATTTACAATGTTTTCACTAACACTTGGTACATATCTATGTAACGATGAATGATTTGGTAAATTCATCTGGTGATTGTATTTATTCCAGAACTCCCGAAATGCTGGTTTATCCAATATGCGCAGGGGAACGTCACAGGCAATCAGCATTAACAGTAAATCAAACATAAACTGAGGTTCCAAAGAAGGCACGCCATTTTTTTTTATTTTTATGCCAGTTACTATTGGCATGAATTTTGCAGCCGTATTTATTCCAGCACATTAAGTCTCGATCACAAATTTTACAAATTATTTTACATCCATCATAGAATAAATTCGGAAATTCACCGATAAATTTATTCACTTTATCAGCGTACGGTCGTTTTCTACTCTTTACGCTCAACATTACTTATTATTTATTAGTACTCTATGCATCGACCGACTGATAACAACTGAAGTGTGTCGTGTCATCGTCATCGTAAACAAGCGCGCGATGGCATTCGTATTGCGCCCGACCCTGAATCTACTATCGCTTGGCCAGCCTTACCAATTAGTTGTCAAAAAACTCTCTGACGTAAAGTCATATTTTGACGTAAAGTCATAAGCGCAGAGGTTTATTTTTCCAGTAATATACTGGGTAACTAACTATATTTTTTAGACAACGAGGAATTATTCCCAAAAAAGAGAAAAGAAAACTTTAGAGAATGCCACAAATAACGTTCAGACAATATTAATTGAAACACATAATGCGCCACTCAACACTCAACATTTCTCCAATCAATTTGGTGCAATTTGGAGATGATACTAACTTGATGGGCGAAATCGCTCATCGAGTCATACCTTCGAATCGTAGAAACTTTAAATGTAAAATGGTAAATTAAATATGAAATGGAATAATCTTAGTTTATTCTTCCTCGGTTCTTTTCTAATATTACCCTCCTACAAATATTTGTCAATTTAGGAATTTTTATCGAATTCATATTGAGACACGACTTCTTATGTTTAATACAATTTTTACTTTTAAATTGAATTTACCTTAAGGATGAACTTTGTTGACATAGCATGAAAGGAACAGAAATCATTAGTTTGTTGACCTTCGTCTTTTATATTTCATGAAATATACAGTAAAAGTTTAGAATAAACGACAGTCAACGTCAGGGTATCAAGGATGGGTAAATATTTGGACGATTCTAAATTTCTAAAGTGCTACTTGATTCCGTAGTATAGTTTGCGAAACAGATATTGTGACGGGACGTCCGGGGTAAGACGCTACTGAACGCAGAGCCGGATTTAAGTGTGAACAATACACTTTTTCAATGTAGGTTTTTGTTCTCAGTTTAGCTAGCAACAATTTGTACAAAAGGGTATTAACTTGAAATAAAATTATTGAATTTATTGGACTACACATACAGCAGTTACAGTATTCAAGTTTGCATAATATAAATTGTTGCTACCCAGCAAGAACCGCGAGGAGGTATGAGCATTTCTTGCCAGGAAAGAATGGGTATGGAATATTAATATAGAATAAAGAGATTATTTAAAAAGTAACAAGAAAGCTTTAAATGCAAAATGAAAACAAAAAATATACTCTCAAAATAGTAACAGAAACAAATATTTTTCTCAATAAATGAACTAAAAATAAATTCTAATACCTGGTAAAGTTATCACTATAATAAAAACAGCAAGACATATTTTTGCAAAATGAAAAAAAATTATAACATTAATAAATAATAACATCCTGAAAAAGAATGTTTCTCAAGCAGTTCAAATGTAACCGATTTTTTCTTACTAAAAACACTAATGAACTTTTATTTTCTTTATCACTGTAATCAGTATCACTTTCATTTTTACAAATACAATAAGATGCAGACGTAGAGGCCTCCCATGTTCGAAACATTTTTACATTAAATACCTTCTTAAATTATTTTCAAGAACACACCAGCAAATAAACAGATATGAAATAATTATTACTTATATTACACTATTATACAACTCACTGCAACTCGATAAATCTTCTTAAATTATTTTCAAAAACACACCAGCAAATTAACTGGTATAAAATAATTATGAGGCATACCTTTGTGTCCTTGAGAAATATTTATTGATGGAAAGGCCGCAGTATATCTTCATTACTGATTTTTCAAAAATTAATAATTAATAAAACCGAGTCTAAAATTAAAACCTAATGGACGGACTGAAGGTTTTGTGGAATTTAGACTTTTTTATATTACATAAATAAAACATTAATAGGTACCATAAAAATATTTTTACTTACGATATAATAAACACTTTATTTAGTATAAACTGAGTTTATATAAATATGAAATTTCACAAATATTTCAAACAAATCTCTTTATAATGGCTTCTGAATAACCTGTTAAATGTCTAATTTAATTAATATTATTTTGTGATTGGTTGTGCTATCATATGATCGCTACCTCGTCTGTGATTGGTGATTGACATCTGCTGGATTTTTGCCACCGAATTTAGAGTTCCGGATAGGCATCAAAAATTTTCTAGGTTTATTTAACAGGAAAAATTATAATTTGTTGTCTTCTTTAATTTTTTTTTAAATAACGCCATTTATTGTTAAAAGTTAAATTATGGTCTAATTTTGATACTATTTGTTGTCTATTATGAAATTTATTTAATGCCTATGGAAACGCACTCCATTTCTGATGTTGCGAGGTCGGTAGAACAAGTCGCATACCCCTGCTGTGAACTGTCGATTGCGAACTGTACCAGAGACAACCACGAGACATTCAAGTACATATAAAAATGTGTTCGGTTTTAGGTATAATTACTGACATACTTCCATCCTTGTTGTACATAGGTGCTTTTCAATTAATCTATCTTTGCTGGCAGCACAGGAAACGTCAACGTTGATGTTGGATCCGGCCTTCCGGTCGCCATATTGTTTGTTTTGATGCTGATATTGTGTGGTGTGTGTAATTTTTTATTTTATATTTGATTACGAGCTGTAAAATACTGTGACTTTTAAATACTATTTTATTTGAACTTTTTATTAGTGTTAGTGTAGTATATAATTTTATTATAACCTTGCCACAAAAACATTGTTTTATTTATGGATTCAATGTAGACCAGGTGGAAAAAATGACTATTTTCCAGTCAATGACCAAAAGTAAGTTTGTGTTTTGTGTTTTAAAGGTATTTAAATGAAATTGTCTCCTTCCTGTTAGGTCCAAAATTTTGCAAGAAATGATGGGAATAAAATGTGTTCCTGATGTATCACTACACACATCTTTTGCCATAAACCCAAGATTTCTGTTATAATCACTGAATTCATCTTTGATAATGTGAACTTCTCATGGTATATATATTCTGACCATTATTAAATTGTAACCAGGGAGATCGTGAAAGCTGTGTGGAAAATTGGGATTCCTTGGTGGTGTAAAAGAAAAAAATCAAGAAAACATCCAAAATCGTAAGGATGCAAAGAAATCTAAACATAAGTTGAGGACATTCCAGCATCGATAGTTGTTGATATGAGATTTGTTCCAGCAGTAGTCGAAGACAGTTTGCAAACTATAAAATAAATAAATATGTTTTATTTTATTAGCTTCTTATGGCTTGATAACTTTAATGCTAGTATTAATTGTTGGAAAATTTTTTTGGGTAAGGGTCCTTATTTTGAGAAAAAACTACTTTTTTAACTTGCCGACGTTTCGGTAATTTTTATTACCATCTTCAGGGCACTGTAAGATATAAAATTATGATGTGTAACACTTGTAAAAAATGTAAATAAAAAAAGTGTATATAATATAACATGTGGTACAAACAATAAAAAAAAGTTATTAAATAAATAAATGGATATATGCACCTACAAACATACACAAAATATGTACAACGTATAAATAGATATTAAAAATCAAAACATATTAACAATAATTAAAAATATTTAAATATACTTTTTTTAGGGCATCTCAAATTTAATTTAACAACATAATATCACACTTGGTAAAACTACATATGCAGTGAAAAATAATAAGTACTTACATTAATTATGAGTTTTTCCTGGTCACCATAAAATATTAATTAAAGTATTAATGTTTTTATGATTTCCAGTGTTTATGTTGCCTGAAACTGTAATATCTACATATGCGCCAAACTAATATGTTTATATTTACACAATAATTATCAATTAGGTATATAATTTATGTACCTACGAGCAAGTACTTCTTCGTTCTTGTGTAGGATATGTATATTTATTTGTAAAAACCTATCAGTGTTTGTAATATGTTTTGTTAATGTAAACTTTACTTAAGCAATTAAATATTATTACTATTATATTTGTTAAAAGTATTGTTAAATTGCAGACCACATTGTATAAATAATGTGCAGCATTAATCGATGTTGATACATATATCTCGGATATTGGGAAGCAAATGTAATTTTTTTTTCCTTATTGGTAGGCTTATTTATATATTTTTTGTACTTGCCATATCAGTTTTGTATTACATAGGTACCTGTTGTTCAAGAAAGTATTATAATCGTTATTATTTAATTGTAAAATGCTGCAACAGCCAACAAAACGCATCGCGCGCTTTTTTAAATCACGGCTTATCATCGCGCACGCCATCTATTCTCATCTTCCCAAACAGTAGACAAGTGCAATATTCCGAATAGAAACAATAGAACTACTTGAATGTCTCGTGGTTGCCTCGGACTATACTCTTAATCGGCGCGTTTAGAGTTATACCCATCTTGTGACGTTGAGTCTGCGCGATGAGTGAACTAGCCAGTTACTGTCCGTGGCAAAAGTAATTTAAGCTTGGCGCATCGCACTTAAACAAATTCCCTGCGTTAATTCATATAAACAAATGTTTACAAAATATTGTAAGGCTGGAAATCGCTTTCTAATAATTTTAAAACTATGTTTCCAAAAAGAAATATTTGTGAGGATCGCTTTAATATAAGTACTATTTTGCTTTATATTTTCAGTAGCTTTGAACTTTACAACTAATGTAAATAAGTGAAGTCTTTCACATATCTGTCATGTTTGTAATTTTGAGGTTATGTTGAAGATGGTCTAATAAATAATGTTCTAATTACCTACATTATACATACTTTTATAAACATAAGTACCTAGTTAGCTTTAAAATTAGAATTAAACTAATATTATTCAGTGTGACCCACTTGAAAGCCACATAAAATTTGTATTTTTCTTCCGATTTTGACTAACTTTTTTTGGATCGTAGAACGGAAAAAACTGTACTTTAGGACAAAGTGTCACATTTTTTTTACAAAAACCAAGGCCTACTGCGTAATTTCTTAGTGATGAAAATTAATGAAATCGTATTAGCTATTTTTTTCCAAAAAATCTGAGTACACCACTGGATTGGGCGCACTGTGAAATGGAAATGTACGAAATTTCATAAAAAAATATTGCAGATTAATATTTCTGTGGCAAAATGAAAAATCACATTCTTATGAATTTATTTCTTCTGATGAAGCAAGCCATGGAATAAAACGTCAAAAAAACTGACAATCAGAAAGTGACTTAAAGCATTAGTTCTATCAGATTTAGAGCCTTTGAAAATATTGTAAAAAGTGTACAACTTAGTGGTGTCATTGTGGAACAACTAAGTGTAAGAGCCAAAATTGAACTTGTGCATCTTGTTGGCAATAATGTTCTTTCTGCAAGAGATGCGGCCAGAGAATTTAATAACAGATATCTCGATAGACCTGCAGTGGGCTGTAGTACTGTACACCGCATAAATAAAGTTTTCAACAAAACAGGCATATTCTCAAAAATAGAAATAATTCACGTCGGAACATTAGAAATAATGAGAGAATATTGGAATATTTTTACAATAATACTAATTCGAGCTTATAACGCGGTGTTTTCCCTCGCTATTTTTTGATTAACTTTATTTTAGTTCTGAAATGAAACAATAAAAAATAAAAAGATATATATTTTATAATTTAACATACAAAAGCAAAAGGCTCATTCGGGGCGTGGTCAACAAGTAATAAACCTATATCAACTTAAAACTAAAACACCGAAATCATATTATAGTTCACTTAAACAGTTTTTTATAAAGGGCGCCACCCGCCTTTCTTTATTGTTTATACATATATAATCAAAAAAAGTTACAACGCACTAATGCCGTTGAAAGGGGGAAAGAATGGTTAATTTTCATAAAAGTTTATCGCACACTTCAAGAGCAAAACTAAACTCTAGGGGGCTTTCTCTACCTCTAGATAGATAGGTAAATCAGCCTTTTGATGCCAATGTTAATCTGCATATTTCCAGCTCAAACTCAGAGCGGAAGCTGTTTACTTTTTAATAGGTACCTATTTTAATAATAAGAAGGGATCCTACCTTCTCACATAGCTTTCCTATGTCACATACTTCGTAACTCCTTTACCATAACAGCTCAACCAGACGAAATCTTGAACACAATCTCAGCAACGTACACTACTACCTCACTCAAAGGCCAACTCTAGTCTCCCATATAAAACATAAGATAACGTACTCACAGATACCAAAACGGAACACACATCCGCTCTCGGCCGTGGCTCGGCAGAGAGTTCCAAAAGCCCGTCTTTGCACAAGCGTTCCCCTGTTGTCCCCACACAGCGGTGTTCGCGCTGATGCACTAAAGGTCCAGTGGTCGCACAAATTATCAAAGATTTACAATTTTGGTAAGTCGGTTTTAGAATTTTTAAGGTTGACCTCAAACCAAATTATGCAATTAGCATTAAATAAAACGCAAGTAAATTATATCTAAAACTGGACCGTTACAAGCTTGAGAACGGATAGACTAGGCTTA
This sequence comes from Rhamnusium bicolor, assembly GCA_029963845.1. Lineage (NCBI taxonomy): Eukaryota > Metazoa > Arthropoda > Insecta > Coleoptera > Cerambycidae > Rhamnusium > Rhamnusium bicolor. The sequence continues at coordinate 26,729 of JANEYF010001853.1, read as the reverse complement.
AATATCCCTAGAGAAAATATTAGAAGGTGCCTTGTAAAAAATAAAATGAAGCCGTTTAAGCCTAAATTTTTGCATACTCTTCAACTGGGAGATGAGGAAAGAAGATTGGAATTCTATTTGTGCACCCAGGGAAAGTGTCTAGAAAATAGGAACTTTTTTAAGGGAAATTTTGTTCAGTGACGAGACCACGTTTAGAACAAATGGGGTGGTGTCTTCCCAAAAATTCACGGTATTGGTCTGCTGAAAATCCTGAGTGGGTCATAAACGAAAAGAGCCAGAATTCACATAAAATATATGCATAGTGCGGAATACTTGATAATAGAATTATTGGTCTTTTTTCTTTAAGGGTAATTTGATTGGATATGTTTTTGAACTTACTAATAAATGAATTTTGGGATGTACTGCATGACTTACCACCTCTGGTTCGTCTGAATTTGAAGTTTCATTTAGATGGGTCTCCCGTGCATAACGCAGTAGTGGTGAGGGAATGGCTGAACGAAAATTTTGAAAATCGGTGGATAGGAAGAAACAGTTATTGAATGGCTGCCAAGATAATCGGATTTGACGCCACTCGACTTTTTGCTTTGGGGCATCTTTAAGCAAAAAGTTTATAAGTCAAGACCACAGTCAGTAAAAGAACTATGCGCTAGAATAACCGAAGCATGTGCAAATGTTTCCCCAGAACTATTGAGAAAAGTAACTACGAACATACGAAAAAGGTATGATAAGTGCCTTGAAATAAACGGCGGATTGGTGGAAGCAACAAGAATTTGATTAGCTCTTCTATTCTGGAACTCCAATAATTTTGTTGAATCTTGTTACGAATAAAATAATTATTGTCAGTTATTTTTGACGTTTTATTCCATGGCTTGCTTCGTCAGAAGAAATACATTCATAACAAGAATGTGATTTTGAATTTTGCCACAGAATTATTAATATGCAATATTTTTTTATGAAATTTGGTACATGTCCATTTCAGAGGGCACTTAATCTAGTGGTGTACTCAGATATTTGTAAAAAATACGATTTCTTTAATTTTCATCCCTAAAAAAATACGCAGTAGGCCTTGGTAAAGAAAATGTGACACTTTGTTCTAAAGTACAGTTTTTCCTGCTCTACAATCCAAAAAAAAAAGTTAGTCAAAATCGGAAGATAAATACAAATTTTATGGGACTTTTAAGTGGGTTACACTGTATAATATTAGTTTAATGCTAATTTTAAAGCTAACTAGGTACTTATGTTTATAAATGTATGTATAATGTAGGTAATTAGAACATTATTTATTAGACCATCTTCAACATAACCTCAAAATTACAAACATGACAGATATGTGAAAAGCTTCACTTATTTACATTAGTTATAAAGTTCAAAGCTACTGAAAATATGAAACAAAATAGTACTTACATCAAACCGATCCTCACTAATATTTATTTTTGGAAACATAGTTTTAAAATTATTAGAAAGCGATTTCCAGCCTTACAATATTTTATAAACATTTGGTGTCCCGCTTTCAAGTGGGTCACACTGTATGTTTTCAGAACTGCCATACACAATTTAAATATTAGATTTCCCAACACACTTACAATGCCCTTACACAGTACGGCTATGTTCACCAGATCACTTAGTTTCAATGCAGTACAAATTTACAACGATACGCATATAAGCACTCCTTACAGTCGTACGGCAATGGAAGTATTAATCGCAATTTCATTGGCCGTTTTAAGATAGCCGCAGGGCATGCGCAGTTGCATGACATGTCAAAATGTATTAAATCCTTTTGGAATCATTTGTCAGCAAGGAACTCGTTAGACGATAGAGAAGATACTCGCCTAGCACGCGGTAGGTCCAGGGTTCGAATCACAAACTTTTTTTTTTAAATAAGTATTTTTTAGTTCGTTAGTAAGATTTTCCTTGCCCTTTATTATAGTTTGTTTATTTTCCTTGCCCTTTATTATAGTTTGTTTATTTTCCTTGCCCTTTATTATAGTTTGTTTATTTTCACGGTGCCGAATTCCCCTTTAAAAATGATATCTGATGAGCACGCCATGCCGTGGCCTTGAAACGGCCAATGAAATTGCTAGAAATACTGCCATTTCCATATGACTGTAAAGGATGCTTATATGCCAACGACACACCCAATAACTTCAAAGATCTTTCTGTGAATCAGTTCAGGAAAAAAATTAAGTCACATGTTTTATCAAACTAGTAATACATTTGCTATATGACTGTTATTTATATATTTATTGTATTATTACTTTCTTTAGATATGTTTCTTTCTTGGAACAGACAAGTATGAAATTTAGTTTGCGTTCTTTTTTTTTTAAGTGCGTACTTATTTTATTTATTTTAAATATTTTCAAAACTAGACCAATCTTTTGTGTAGTCTAGTACATGTCTAGCTATAGGTTTTAGGTTAATTTATTGTTTGTATGTTTCGTTAAGTTTTTTTTTTATATATATAATAATATATTAAGCTGTGGCGGTTAAGTGTAAGAGTAGTCCACTGGCTAAACTTCGCCGCGCACACCCAAACATCATTATAAATTTATATATGTATATATTGTGTAATATACCTACATGTATACTCAAAATAAAGACGATTATTATTATTATTATTATTATTATACTTACACAGATGGTTTATTATTCCTAAATTCGGTAGAACTTGAAAAAACAACACGAAATCAGTTCAAATATTCACAAAGCAGTCACGATAAGGTAACCGTAGATTTTGCTTACTACAAGAGTGTCGTCACATTTAAAACCATCATGACGGGCAGCGCTTTGTGACATGTGGTTCACAGACCAAAAAATTACAATTTTAAAATTGAAATAATAAATCAACCTCTTGTATTTGTGAATGCAAACCGATAATTTTTGATTTCTTATTCGATAAATTATCATATTTACATAATTTAATAATAATAATTTATTTTTCATAGTGTCAAACACCCTATTAGCACATGGATTTAAAATTTGTTTACAGACTTTTCTAATAACTTTATCAGAGTTTTAGAAATAATTCTGTTTTCTGTGAATTTTCGAAAATAATATTTAATTTCCACTATACGGAAACCATGTTACTTACTTACACTTTTTAATTGACAAGCAAAGACGATTGACGTATTTAGACGTATTTAAATAACGTATTAACAATTTTTACACAATAGAAAATTCAAATGGGATAAAGACACAAATAGCAAAAAAAGCATTTCTATTGAATTTCTTTTTGGAAACAGACATGTATTAAACTCATACATTTTAAACTTGAAAATTGAATTTTCCGCAGGATGAACTTTGTTGACATTGCATCAAGTGGGATGAATTCACCAGTTTGCACGCGCTCCGTCTACTATTATGCTTGGAATAAATATGTCAAACAGTGTCAATTCAGCACGAAAATAGTATATAGTTTTAAATTTTTAAAGTAGAACATGACTCTTGAACAATACATTACGGTTTGATCCCTACGTGAATAACATGTTTCGCATTCTAATAAATAAAATTAAAAGTTTTTGACGTAAGATATTGTATATACTGTGTGGCCCACTTGAAAGTGACACACTCTCATCTAATTTGTATTTATCTTTCTATTTTGACTAACTTTTTTTTGTTTGTTGGGACGAAATGTCACATTTTTTTTACAAAACCTAGGCTTATTTCGTAATTTTTTTAGGGGTGAAAACTCAAGAAATCGTATTTCCAATTTTTTGCAAAAAAATCCGAATACATCACTAGATTAAGCGCTCCCTGATATTGCTCTGTACCAAATTTCATAAAAAAAATTTCTATATCAATAATTCTGTGGAGAAATTAAAAATCACATTGTTCTTATGAATTTATTTCTTCAAATCAAGTAACCCATGTAATAAAAAGTGAAAAACTGAAATGCCACAAATTGACTTAAAGCACTAGTTCTGTCAAGGTGTGTGTAAAAAAACGCTAATATAATTTCCTGAATTTTCACCCCCACAAAAATACACAGTAGTCCTTGGTTTTTGTAAAACTGTAACACTTTAATCTAAAGTACAGTTTTCCCAAATTCTACAATTCAAAAAAAAGTTAAAATAATACAAATTTTAGGGGGTGTCCAGCTTTCAAGTGAGTCATACTACATACACTTTTTTTTTAGAAAATAAAATTGACAGCATACTTTTAAGAGAATATTATTATGCCAAATAAGTTCCTTGTTGTTTGCAAAAGATATTTTTAAATATTTAACATGTATTGTTAATATTCTACGACCATATATAAAATCAGAAAAATCTTCTGATATAGTAAGCAATTTACTTGAACTATAAAAGTTTGTTGATTTGTTGTATCCTCGGAAACACATTGTTATGCCACTGGAGTATGGAATGTGAATAGATGAGACTGGAATTGTACGAGAACGGCCTGAAATGTTCTGGAACGTTCTAGACCGCGTGAATGGATGTATAAATAAAGCGAACGGTGGGCCGAGAGTCAGTCTTAAGTTGAAAGTGAACGAGTGAAGAAGAAATAAGAAATAGACTTACAAAGTGTTTAATTGTGATTATAATTGAGACAGTCATTAATCTATGATTGTTAATTATTAATTAATTAATAAAATAGTGATTAAATGTTACCTGGATTTTCAATCAATGAATCTACGAATATAGGTGTTTGTGGGGATAGCAAACACGTGACGACATTATATGTATATTTTGCAAAATTGTAATCTTTTATGTTGTAGATTATGTACTTAATAAAAAACTAATAAGCCTATATGATATTTGATTAATTATTTTAAAGAGCTACTCCACTGTTGTGGCTGGAATACGTAAAAAAGTTTTTTATCATGTTATAAAAATAACAAGATTTAAAAAAAAATTTTCCAACTTGATACTTTACGATTGAAATATGTTCGTATAAATAGAAATATTTTATATTTAACGAACACTTTGTTGCTATTATTTTCAATTTGAAATGTTTGTAGTTTGTTAATTTATACTTTAATAATGTTGTTTAAATAATTGTGAATCTATTTATATGTATGTTCTTATAAATTGTTTTCTCTTATAGACGTGGTTTTAAAAATTTTCTTCTGTTGTGGAATTTTTACATCATTATTTGTTTATTGAGTCCTGAAGATGTTTAAGCATATTAAACGAAACGTAGGCAAGGTAGCGTTTTATTTTAACCTATTGTCCTGGTTCCGATAATTTGAACCAATAAAGAGATTATTTAAAAAGTAACAAGAAACCTTTAAAAACAAAATAAAAAACAAACAAAATACTCCCAAAATAGTAACAGAATGAAAAATTTTTTTCAATAAAACAGCTAAAAATAAATTCTAATAGTAAAGTTATTACTACATTAAAAACAGAAAGACATATTTTTGTCAAAATGAAAAAAAATAATAATAACATTAATAAATAAAAACATCCTGAAAAAGAATGTTTGTGCTTTCGTAGTTCAGTGCTTGAGACTGAACTACGAAAGCACAAAAACGGAATTAAATAATGCAGTTGATATCACAAAATTCACTTCTTCACATCACATCACTTCACTTTACCTCACCTCACATTGCTTCTTCCTCTGATTCCTCATCCTTCTCACCCTCTTCTTCATTTTCAGATGAACTACTATCCTTGTTCAAATTTATAATAAATTTATTTCCACTATTTATATGAAATTTAGCAATTTTTAAATAATCGTCCTCAATTGTAATTACTTTCCTAATTTTTTTTCCCAATCTTCCTTGTTAATTTTCAACACTTCATTTTTAACGCAACTGCGTTAAAACAGACATTATTTAAAACAAATACCTAATAATTAAACTATTAATTTGATGATGATAATGGTGTAATAAACCGAAACGTTAGAAAAAATAATAAAATTAGTTATACCTGACCAATATGTATAGGTTCAACAACACAAAGGAAACCACTGACAGGAAGCCAGTCGCTCATTTGTAGCTGCAATTGAGAGACCCCGTGTTTACAGGGCAATAGACAATATTGCCCCGAAGGCAACTATAGTTACCTGCGTGGTATTCCCTATCCAAGGTTTAAAGTAACAATGAATATATCTCGTCCCTTCTATTCTTTTGTATGTTTAATTTTTATTAATTTAAATAAACTGTAAAAATATATTAGATTCTGAAGAAGATCAATATAATTGATCGAAACCGATCAATTATAATATTCATATCTGTTATTGTCCAAATTATTTTCCACTAATTCTGTCGTCATGTAGCCAATAAACCATGTTGATTTGCATTCACTCTGAGTGTGGAAATTAAAACGACAGGATTGTGTATTTTGTCATGTTTCACTCTTTAGTTTTCTATGGCTGCAAACCCTTTGTCTATTGACATCATGCTATGACTAGGTATTGGAGACCAAACATTTATGTAATTGAAAATTCTATACATATACATAACTGATCCAAAAAACCAAAAATAAACCTGTTTTCGTTTTGGTTCAAAACAATTATCCCAACAAAATTCTAGGATATGCTCTGATGCCATGATTATTGTCACATACACAACTGAATGTTCAACAAAACACACAAATACGATAACTGGCGAAATCTTTTTTCAAAGGCACTTTTTGCACTGGAGATAAAGCACATGATACTTAGAATAAACCTGAGTATACCAATCGAAAGCTTGTAAAAATTGTCATAGATGCAGCTACGTGCCGAAAAATATCAAATTGTGACTTAGGCACTTCTTATATTGGGCCCTGCTATACATACAGTTTTCACAAGTAGCTCGAAAATATTTTAAGAACCCCACCCTCCAGCATCCTTTATAATGTTTCACATCAGTAAAGGTAAAGAAACATTCAAGCTAAAATTAATGCCTATAATTTCTATATTCGGGTATAGCGGAAAGAAATCAAACCGAAGTATAATTAATAAGACTTTGGATCAGCTCTAGTTTCTTAATGATACAGCTTAGTAAGATAAGAAAAGGGCGACAAGAAATAATTCGTTCCAACTTATACTGGAAATTAATTAGAACACGAGTGAGTGGTTTATGAAATGATAAAGGCAGATTTCCTAAAATAAAAATATAAAAATGAAACAAAGTAAAACATAAAGTGTCATTTCTATGAATGTTTTGTTATTATACTTACCTAATTGTTTCCTACTGTATACAATACGTTATTAGTTCTTATTCATTTATTTATTTCTACTACAAAAGTATCCCAATATGCAATTCAATACCCAGTACAAATCCTGAATTAGTTTGGGTATCTCTCGCAAGCGCATTTTTAATTGTATCGTTCGTGGTACGAAAATTACCTATCCGGAACAAAAATTTTGTGTTCGCGGAGAAAAACTGAATTAATTCCTAATTCGTCCGGAATACACCCGACAAATCACATGATGATATTGCAAGGATTTTTAATCCCACGCATGCGCATTTACATTATGAGTACCCATACTAAAGTTAAATTTGAATAATTAAAATTGAAAAGAAATAGTGCACCAAATAAATGATTAATTTTTTACATCCAAGGTAAACATTTTTAATAAGTATAGAGAAAATATTAAAACGTAACTTAACCTCCGGGGTTGGAAAGGTGTGTTCAATTTTATTTCTTCAGTAGCAGACTAATATTGTTCCATTAACCAAACTGCAGCATTATGAAAACTAACAAGACTTGATAAATTTCCATTTTTCCATGACATCAAATTACATAAAAACCATATTTACAACACGAACAAATCACCCAGGTGTCATAACCTAGATGAGCCACTTAACGCTATTATACCAAATAATAATTTACCAAGTCAAAACCCAATAAAACCCCGTAATAACCTCGTGATAGTCCTGTGATAGTTAATAAGAGCCCAGTGATAATCGCCTAAAATTTTAATAAGAAACACAAGTAAGTACTTGTTAATTATTGTCCTAATTTAAATAACTTACCCTTATTATAGGGCATAATGCTAAATCCATACATATGCTTAATTTTAGAATAATCCAGCATTTAGCTGACAAGATATTAAGTAGCACCCTTTATATGGTAAAAGAAATAATCCCAAAACAACGATGAATAACATCTACTAAAATAAATTTGGATCTAAAATTCAATCTCTCACCAGCTATAAGTTACAAAATGTACGTCCGAATACTAAGACGACTGACTATGAAGAAAAAAAGAAAATCAACCGACGGAGTTATCACGTGATAGATTGACAGAATCGCAGAAAGTCACTAGCCAAAATATACCAAGGTCTGACAGATCTTGAATGAATGTGAATTTATTTAAACACGTATCAATATTTATCAAGACGAATACAAAATGTAAAACATTAATTAGAGAAGTTAGAAAGATAAGAAAATTATATAAAGTAATATTTACGTCAGGTGAATCTTGAAATACTCATAAAATACCAAGGCCTGTAAGATTCGGTTATTTGCAGAATTTACAGTGGCGGCTGGTGAAATTTAGGCTATGTCATATCTCAGTATTGAGCATGGGACCCAAGCGATACTTAAAGGCGTAACTATCAGGACTAAATGAAGAAGTTTTGCAGAAAAAAAATTGCGCTTGAAATTTGCGAAAAAAGTTGGAAAAATTAGTGCCCCCCAGGTTATTTTTTTAAACGATTTGTAAAATATTTGTGAAACATTTTTTTTCAGAATCAGGTGGAAAATATAAGTTCACATTTCAAATTTCATCGAAAAATATTGGTTTTCTATAAAGCTACACCGTTTTGAAGTTTGCAAAGTGAAAAAATGAATCTAAAATAAAATTTCAAAACGGTGTAACTTTATAGAAAACCAATATTTTTCGATGAAATTTGAAATGTGAACTTATATTTTCCACCTGATTCTGAAAAAAAAAATTTTTCACAAATATTTTACAAATCGTTTAAAAAATAACCTGGGGGGGCACTAATTTTTCCAACTTTTTTTCGCAAATTTCAAGCGCAATTTTTTTCTGCAAAAATTCTTCATTTAGTCCTGATAGTTACGCCTTTAAGTATCGCTTGGGTCCCATGCTCCAATACTGAGATATGACATAGCCTAAATTTCACCAGCCGCCACTGAGAATTTATAAGATTTCTCGACCCTGGTGCTAATAGCTGAAGTGCGTTCAATTAATGTAATTAATGTACAAACATACTTAGTTGAAATAAACGGTCTAAGTAGTAACTATTTTGAAACCAACCCAACTATTGTCCAAACTTTATTCCATAGTTACTCGTTTCACACACAAGGTAACGATCTTTATAACGGAACAAGTCTATGCAGAACAGACGAGCTCACATGACAACAGATCAACTCGGTGTGCAACCCCGACAACAATTGCACACTGCCAATAACATTCGAATAAATGACATTTAACTGGTGGCACAATTTAAGTAAATTTACCCCCAATCAGACTTTAAATATTTCTAGAAAGAACACATAACGTGCAAAAGATAATCCACATACCCTATGATAAATAATACAATTTCCACTAAACATTACAAGGTTGCATTGTTTGAGTTTATCTTAGACAGTCTGTTATCTCACAAGACATCCAATTCAATAAACTAGTAAACAACTATGACCATGCAACATTAGGAAAGTCATAGGTAGGATATAACTTATTAATTTATTAATTAGGAACTAATGCTCGCTTGTCTTCTAGCTTAAATGTCATCCTGTATCTCAATAGAAGATCAGGGATCAGAGGTATATAAACAGAAATCATGACGTCTATGATATAACCTTGAGAAATGACATTTTACGAATGGATAAAATATTACAGATAATAATTTTTTGTGAAATAAAGTTTGAAAATGTGATGTTTAAAATTTAATTTATAAATAAAGTTAATGAAAAAAAAATATCACTAGTTAATTTTTATATTTAAAACGCATAACTATTTCTCATGACGATGAATTCAACCGTAACAAATCTCTGGTCTAATCTTTCATACAAATAATATTCATAAACCATCGCACAGAGCATATACAAAACAAATAACGACCGTTTGTGTTTATCGTGGATGAACTGATAGAACTTTTAGAACACGTTCATTTTGCGTTCGCGGAACATAAAAAGTCGAAACTCGATCAGGCATGCGCAAATAAGTTGTTCGGAATTCATCCCCCTTTATACTCAGAATTTGTTCGGGATTGGCACCGCGAAAAAACCTAATATTCTATAATAATAACAATTAAGGGGCCTAGTCGGGAAAAAGCTTCGGATAGCCGTGTCACTCTCTAGAAAGTTTTTATACATGCGCCGCTGAATAATTTTGCTCTTGACTATACCTTCACTGGATGTTTTATTCACCGCCTTCATTGAGGTGCGATACCCAATAGAGGTAACACTTCCTTGCTCCATTTTTAGTGACAAAGATACTTATTTAGAAAATTCATTTTAACCAAATAGTACGGAATAAAAGTTTGAAATTTGCTGAGCATAATTATGAAGATTAATTTTATATTATTTTTATTATTCACCCTGTATAATAAATATGTAAAAATGTGTACATTTCATTACTAATAAATGTAAGTGTATATAACATCCTGTGTAATAAATATGAGTAAATGTATAAATAACATACAAATGACAAAAAGAAATGCAAAATTACCAGCCAATCAAATGAGAGTGACGTATCAGCTGATTATGGTGACTCAAATTTCGGGACAATGCACATTATAACGAGAGGTAGAAATAAAAATTACCCACTTACAAAAACACCAATCATCATCATTCGACAACTGACAATGCATAATTTACAAAAAAGATGCTGAACAAAAGACAATTAGAAACACATTTCCATGGGATAATATGTGATTATTCAAACACACAAGTAAGTTAATTAATTATTATTTGCATTGTAAAATTTACCTTTTTAGCAGGGGCGTGCGGTGAGTTTTGATACAAGGGAAGCAGTTTGTGATATAAGGTGATGGGTAGTGCGAAGCCCCGAGCGAAGCAAGGCAAACTTTTTTTAAGAAAAGGGGCGTGGCTTCCTTATACTCATTTTAAAGCAAATGTCGAAAGCCGCAAAGTTATGATATCTAGAAAAAAAGTACACTTGTAGGACCGCCACTCCTCAATAAACATAAAACATAAAAACACAAAAATTAGACAATCCCCGATTCCAAAGCCGAAGCTGCACGGGCGAGGGTTACACTTATGAAAAAAACGCAGACACACAACCATACCCACCGACATTTCCAGTGCCGGTGGCGGGGTCGAACCCGCAGCGAAATAGAGAGTTTGTTCAGTCACACTTGACATCGTGCATTCTCTAGCCAACTATAAATCGAGCCGGCTAGTTAAGTAGTTAACATGTACATACCTACCTATTTATAATGTAGTTTAATCCGCCTCTCCTTTTTTTGCGAAGTCGGAAATAACTTCGTCGTAAAAGTTTGAATTTTGGGACTCTACCTTCACAAAGTCACTTTCTATTGTCAACAGGGACAATTTTGAAAGCCGCTCTTCGCTGGTTGAATTTCTTGAAAAAGTTTTTATTCTTTTTAAGGTCGAAAAACTGCGTTCAACCGAAGCACAAGTTGCAGGTATCGTCAACACTAACTTATACAATTTCAACATTTCAGAGTAGGCCTGATCCAAACTATTTTCTTTTATAATCAGTTCGTTGGCGTTATGTTTCTGACTAATATCTTCTGTAGCATAAATAACTGAAAGTACCGATCGTAACCCAACTATATCAAAAAAATTTCGGTAGTTATCACTCAATGACTGAAGTGCGTTCATTAAAATTACACAATTCTAAAAATTGTATATCACTACAATTTTTAAATCTATTATTTAGCTGCCCAGTGATATTGTCCAAAATTTCGATAAAAAGTCTTCGATATGAAGTTCTACGATCCACTATAAATTCAGTTCGTATTATTTTTCTTTGCGGCTCTAAATTGTCATTATTAGTTTTCTCCCAGAACTTTTCAAATTCATTTCTTTTGTTACAAATCAAATTTTTGAATTCTTCAATTTTCTTTACACAAAATCCAACGTCATTTGATTTAGTTTGCAAAATATTGAATAAATCGTCAGTAAATAGGAATATTTCGGAGAAAATATTTAACAAAAAAATTAAAATCAAAGTCTCTTTTCAATGAATCTAAGTAACCTCTGGATCCATTCAAAGTCTCAGTGTCCCAATCATCTTTGCTTTGTAAAATATTTTCAAATAAATCAATTAGAGGCTGTCGATATTCAGGTACAGTTTGTACTAGCCTCTCACTGTAATTCCATCGTGTTGGAGCAACACTGGGTAGTCTCTTCTGTACTTCCAAATCTAAAGCTCGTGTCCGTTTTGATGATTTTGAAAAAAAAGGCAATTCAAAAATCAAGATTAAAATCTATAAAACAAGACGCATTACCATGCTATACGGCCCAGATATCAAGATTATGAAGTTGGGATGGGATGCACTTCAAGAAGTTGCTTATATCGATGTCGCGCGAGTTCGTGTTGGCTCGATTAATCGAGTGTCATCGTCACGGTTTTATCGTGCAACATTATCTCAGCTATTGAAATGCAGGGCCGTTTTTATTGAAATTGGGTATAAGTAAATTTTAATGATTAATATATGTGATAAATAATAATTAGGTTCTAATTATTTGTTTTTTTTTAATAATCCCAAGGGAAGCACTGCTTCCCTTGCTTCCATGGACCGACCGCCCCTGCTTTTTAGCTATGCCTCTCGACTCAAAACAACTGTCTTAAGTTTACGTGAGGGAGACTAGTTAAGTAAGAAAATGAATTTAACTTAATATACATTAATTGTTCTTTTCCTAGGTTATCCTCCTAGGATCTAGGAGCTAGATAGACATAACAGTGGATATAAAAGAAAGGTACTCACGGATTGAGATCCTCAATGCTCCTATATTGATTACCTCAAGTTATTGTACATTACCATAAGTCACACTTTCTCGATAACTTATTACACCCAGACAAACAAAATATAAAACTCCAAAAACCAAATTTTAGATGGAACAGTGAAAATAGGACCACAAATTGACTTTGTAAATTAGTTAATGATGAAATCTGACAGTTAACATAAAACAAATCAAAAAATATTTCCTTTCGTTCAAGAGTTATTTCACTGCAACGAAATAATTTTCTTTATTTTGAGAGCTTATATCTCCGCAAGGAAGAATTGTTATTACTTTTACATCCTCATGTTGTTAAGAAAAATTTGATAAAAATTTGGTGACCTGTGATTTGCAAATATTATCAAGTAAACAAAAAAAAAATGTTGGAAAAGCCCATTGGATATGACAAATTAAACTAAACTTATATTTTTAATGAAAAGTAAAGTAGATTTCTCTTCATATTTTTTATGGAATTCATACAAATTTTGCAAGTTATGTTCCCAACTCTATGATTAGAATTAAATGTTCGCTTGTTAAATGTTGAGTAATGATTAGCGACTGTTATCGAAGCGGTGCGGCGGTTGCAGAATTCATTTGTTGAAGTTTAATTGATCATTAAATAAATTATGTTCATTTCAGTCACATATAGTATGCGAGTTTAAAGTGAAAAGGAAATAATTTTACACAAAATGAATTGCATTCGGTTCGGTTAATTAATTATTTGCAAAGTTTTATGAACTAGTTAACAGAAATGCTTCTAGTCAACTTTTTTAAAGGCTTTACTTTTCAACTCATTATTGTTTCAGTTATATTGACGCAAAATAATTAAGAAAGTAATAAAATATTGCATGTGATTATTAGTCTAGTACTTTTAGTATCCGTTAAAGAAAAAAGTCCAAAAGTTCATGATAGCTGCATTTTTTTATTCTTTAATTTTGTCCTTCTAAACAACGTCCGAGGTTCTTAGAAAATGTTTCTGCTCTTTTAAACAAATTTTAAGCTTTAGAAATATCCTTGATAGGGCCACTAGACTTCTGTTATATGGGATTTTAGTCTTATCACATATCAACTACTATGATTATGTTTATGGGTCTTGCTTAAACGTATCAGAAGCAAAGAAACCTCAGAAAATCCAGAATATCTGTATTAGATTTATTACAAATAGTTCTATTCACGAACCTACAACACCACATATCAGAGAGTTAGAACTACTAAGGATAAATAATGTCATCTTAACGAAAAAACCTATTTATCTTTGACAAACTAATTCCGAGAAATATTATGAATAACCGGAATTTGAGACATACAAACAACCAATTGCATACGATAAGGCCTAAATTTGACACATTTCGATCATCTTTTACGTACCTATGGACTTATGTCCATTAATCTATATACATAATATACATAAAGTAGATGTACGTTAGATATACATATATTATAATATTGGATATTGTATACTGTATTATCATATACTGGATAAAATCATATAGATATTGTACAATGTGAAACAGCCAAATGGAATAAATTCAGTATCTCAATTATTGTGCATATCTATAAAAAATCCCGAGACGATTTTGGATTCGAAAATGACATCCTGCAACGTAAAAATTTCATCCCTAAATTTAACCCCCTCGAGTGACAGTTGCAACCACCAAATTTTTAAACGGGATGTAGGGGCTTTTGATACATCATTTGAAAGGTCTTTTCATTCTCCATTCAAAAATGCTATGGTTTTAATATTTATTGTAAAAATTAACAGTAAAAGAATAAATTCATCTGCTTGACGAAATTCGCTACAGCAAACTAAAAAAAAAAAATTAATTTCAACCTAGCAGATGTTCAAAACCAGTTCCTTGAACGTCTTGGCAGCATCCTAATCTTAAATAAAAATGTCTTCTAACATTTCCAACATCTGAGGCGTGACCGACTTTACCGAAACAGTTATTTTTCTTTTCAAGTCAGCTATATCGCTTGGCTTAGTTTTGTATACCATACATTTTACATATCCCCATAAAAAGAAATCTAAGGGTGTAATGTCAGGAGGACGTGCTAGTCATTCTAGCGATCCTCGCCTCCCTATCCACCGATTTGGAAATGTTACGTCGAAGTATTGCCGGATATTGATTCGGTAATGTGGTGGTGCTCCATTCTGTTGGAATCATATCACATCGACTGAAACTTATTGGTTTGCTTGAGCAGGATATGTTTGCCAAAGTTGGTACGACATTATTTTGGAGCAGAGCTAAATAATTATCTCCATTCAAATTGCCATCAATGAAAAAGGGACCAATGACATGGTTTCCAATTATCCCCGCCCAAACATGAACCTTTTCAGGATTTTGCCTTGTAATTCTCTCATCCAGTGAGGATTCTCATTAGCCCAGTGGCGACAGTTTTGACGATTAACTTGGCTGTGAAGAGTAAAAGTAGACTCATCACAAAACGAAATATTTTCTAGTTGGATAACATTATTATCTAACCATTGCAATTTGCATCCTTTGTTCAGAAAAATACGTTCTTCTATCAAAATCGTGTTCATTAAGTTCCTGAGTTAGAGTCAGTTTATAGGGATGCATTTTATTTTCTTTTAATAGGCGAATAATCGAGGAATGGGAAACATTCAATACTGAGCTGCTTGTCGATTTGAACTATGTGGGTTTTCTTCAAACTCAAGCAGTATATCTAATTTGGTATCGTTACTCATTGCATTGAAAGTTTTTTTCTATCTATCTTGAGATATAGGCGGCAAATCAGGAAATTTTTCTTGAAATAGGCGAACAACTTCTCCGTAACCAACCATCTGTATAATTGTTATTTTATGCATTTCTGTTAAATAAACCATGTTTAGGAATTACAGTTAGCAAAACTCAAACAATATTCAAAATACTGCTAACTATTTATTGCTGTCAATCAAATAGCAAGTAGCTACGGCGTTTTCAATAAAACTGGCAATGCCAGCTATGAAGAATTTTGATAAGTTCTTATGTCTTCTTTTTTGGTTAATAATGTTGAAAAAGCACAGAAATCGGTTTTGCTAGCCTGCAAGAACAAAACGCTGTAAGTTTTTATGTTTTTCGTTAAGCAGACCATTAATTCTTGAAATAAATATTAAAATCATAGCATTTTTGAATAGAGAATGAAAAGATCTTTCATATGAGGTATCACAAGTTCCTACTTCCCATTTAAAAATATAGGGGTTGCAACTGGCACTCGAAGGGGGTTAAATTTAGGGATAAAATTTTTACGTTGCAGGATGTCATTTTCGAATCCAAAATCGACATGTCTCGTGATTTTTTTATAAATATGCACAATAATTGAAATACTGAATTTATTCCACTTGGCTGTTCCACACTCCATATTGTAATAATATTAATATACCAGTGGTATCCTAGATTAGTAGTTTTGATATCAGTGTGTACTAACCTTTTGTGTTAACTTGCTTTTATTTTACACAATAACGACATTAACTATTATTATTATTATTATTATGATTATTATTTTCTAAAATTACCAACACTTAAAACAATCGGCAGAAGCCAGTACTAAAGAAAGATTTCTTATGGTGATTAAAAATGTTAAAGTTAGTCAGTTTTTGAAATGATAAGGAAAAGAATAAAATTGGGAAGAAAAAATGAACAAAAAACTTACAAGAATGCAAAGTAAATGATTCTACAAATTTGGTGCACATTGAGAAATTTTTAATTAAAGATAGACCAATTTTTCTTGCTGTACCACATTTGTGCCGGTCAGTGTATTAAATAAATTATTTTTGATATTATGGGATAATATGCTGAAGAATATGCAATTTCAGATAATGTGAATTAATCGATACATTTGATATTTGAATACCACCAGTTGTTGACTTAAATAAGTATTTATTTTCATGTAATGCCTGAAGTGTAATTAAGAAGGAAATATCGTTATTAAGAGACTGAATATTATAAGGAACATGTTTTGTTCTCGCAGGAGACAACAGACCCTTGCTCGTATAATGATCCTATTTCCGTTTAATTTAAATATTCTATTGTGTTGGCAGCAAGCAATAATAGGCATAGCAGATAAATTGAATTGGCGTTGTTATAAATGCCAATAGAATTTCCTTCGGTAGACTCTTGGAAGATCTGAATTATAAGAAAGTGCTAAACTTTAAAATTAAGTTATTAGTAATGCGACCAAAGAAAATGAAAATATAGAAAAACCGTCCTTATTATATCATATCAAATTTTATTCTATTTTTTTCGTACAAGTGTAAACCTATCAGTCAATTAGCCACTGGTTGTTGCTGTTCATACATGTGCTTTGTTTATTTATTCATTTATTCTCTGGAACGGATTGGATGTAATCGAATGAAATTTACCATTAACATTCCTCACCTGGGAGTTGTCAGAATGGCCTACTTGGTTTTGAAAAATCCAGGGCCGGACTCGGTAAAAATCTGCCCTCCTTGTTTTTGACCAAAAAGTACATTTTTATCGCATTTCTGGAAAATTATTAGCTCATTCGGAAAGTTCAGAATAGCGAATCAATTTTGACAGCATACCTAAACCGTTTCGGCAAAAAATCACAAAACAATTTAGCACATCACAAGTAACACTTTGACGACGCATTAATTATGGAACAGTTTCATAGAGTCTATTGAACTGCTTCAGATCCATATCCCTTTTGAGACAGCAAAAAACATAACAAAAAACCTTCCTACCTAGTTAATAGGAAGAAGCAAAAACAATACTATAATAGAGATATATACACAGTTCTATTTTGAAATTGAAAAGAATAGTAACCTATACATTTGTCAATACCTTGACAGTATTATTTTGTCTATTTGGTGTTCTAATTTCTTCGTATTTCAAAGATGCCTAATCAGCTTACTAATGCTGAAATCGCCAATATCATTTATGTGTATGGGTTGTGCGATGGTAATGTAAGGGCTGCCGTTAGGGGATATCAGTTAAAATTTTCTGATCGACGAATACCGTCGCGCCACACTTTACCCAGAGTTTTCCAGTTCTCTCGGGTACATGGAAAATTTTCTGTAACTCACGGATATGTAGAACCAGCAGTTAGACCTGCCGAAGAAAACATTGTGGGGATTACAAGCAAAATCTTTCGACAAGCACTAGAAGAATAACACACGCGCTAGGTGTTCCGCAAACTCATGTATGGAGGGCATTAAAAGTAGAACGGTTGCATCCTTACCACATCTAAAAGTTCGAGCGTCTCGAACCAAGTGATGAAGTCGCACGTCTTACATTCCGCCATTGGGTAATGCATCATTCAAGAACTTTGCCCAGAATTACTTTCACGAACGAGGCCCAATTCACTCGCGAGGGAGTGTGGATTTCTAGGAATTCACATCTTTGGGGTCACAACACACATCGTTGTCCAGAAACACTCCCAGCACAAATTCTCCCTTATTGTATGATGTGGAGTGGTGAACCACACATTGATAGGACCACATTTTTTTGAAGGCTGATTGCCTGGAGAAATCTACTTGGTTTTTCTCCAGACCGTTTTGCCCGATTTATTATGGCTCAAAATATCGACAGGATAGGTCTTCATTTCCAGTATAATCGGGCACCGGCTCATTTCTTACCAGCATCTCAACAATGAGTTTCCTAACCGCTGGATTGTTCACGAAGGACCTCAAGCTTGGCCAGCTCCTGACCTAACTGTTCTCAATTACTATGTTTGGGGCCACATGAAACAATCGGTGTACAACACGGGAGTAAACACTGGGGAGGAACTAGGCAGCGGCTAGTGGCAGCCTGTGACGACATGAAGTACCACAGATAAACCATTGGGATGGCCACACGACTTTTATTGGTGCGGTGCAGGAAATGCATCGGAGTTGAAGAAGGGCATTTTGAGAACCTGATATAATTTGAATTGAAGCATTCCTTATCTAACATTATGATGTTAAGTTATGATGTTATGATGTTATTCTTATTATAATGTTAAGTTTGTGAAGAATTGCCTATTGTTTATTAAAAATGTTATCACGTTTATGTGTGCATGCTTTTTCTATGTAGATTATACCCACATTTCATTCAGATTTTATCATTTTGTACACCTTTAAAATTTCACAAGTACGACCCTGTCTTTTTCTTGCAGGTATGCTTTTTGCTATGTCTCAGAAGGGATATGGATTTGAAGTATTTGAATAGACTCTATCAAACTGTTCCATAATTAAAGCCCCGTCAAAGTGTTAATTCTGATGCGCTAAGTTGTTTTGTGATTTTTTTCCCGAAACGGTTTAGGTGTGCCGTCAAAATTGATTAGCTACTCTGATAGTGTTTTTTCTGAACTTTGCTAATCTGCTAATAATTTTCCAGAAATGCGATAGAAAAATGTACTTCTTTGTTAAAAACCAGGAAGGCATATTCTTACCGAGGGCACTGGATTTTTTCAAAACAAAGTAGGCCATTCGATAAATCCCAGGTGAAGCATGTTACTGGTAAATTTCGTTCGCTTACATCCAATCCGTTGCAGAAAATGGCTCTGAATTGTCAGTCCAGATGCATAAAACACCTTGTATCTTCTTAACCAGTGGTCAAAAAATGTTTTCTTTGTAGATATAGACTTGCCTTGAAGTGCTCTATCTGCCATTAGGTTATGGCACGTTGCTCGCGAACACCATGCATACATTTTTAATTGATTTTGTGTAATTCGATTGCTTCGATTGCGAATGAGAGTTTTGTAATAAATTTATCTAACCCTAATTTCTTTTGATAAGATAGCTGAGGAAAGTTTCTTCATAAATACGAAACCCATTGCACCGTTGGCCGTTATTAAACTGACTTTAAAGACAACCCTGATGTCATTTTGTAATGATTCTTTCGTTCGAAATTAAATTGTTTGACCAGCGTATTGTCGCGTGCTTCACAACGCATAATCCGTGCGACAAATATGTCTTCGCCAACAACTAATATAAATACTCGTCCACCACAGGAGATTTTCATTTAGTATTTTACTGGGCATCATTACTTTTGGTGAGGTGAGCTAGGTGATGGAAGGGGTTTGAAGCGTGATGAGCTTAAACCTAGTTAGTTACTGAATCCGAAGACTTGTCCGTCTCGACAGATGACCATTAATATATAACAGTTTTCAGCGAGTTACGCTAGACTTTTGGTGTTGCTGGCAAGTTTGTCATGCCTGTCCCACCGACATCGAGGCCCGGATCAAATGTTTGCTGGTGAAATACTTTTGCGGCGTGCTGAGCTGGACGGTTACTGTTGGTAAATATTTACCGAACTATCTACGTCGCAACGGAATTCAAAATGCGAGCGACAATACTTTACGTAGACGATGCAAATATACAGGGTGATTCACAAAGATGAGAACGAAATTTAATAGCATACATAAAATAAAAAAATAAAAGACCCGTATTTTTTCTGTTTGACATTTATCAGCTTTTGCAGGGTTGGGAGGGAGTCAAAGGCGGATTTTTAAAATGTTTTCTGCACCTATATTTTGCTCTATTTATCCGATCCGTGTCATGGTGTTGCAGAAAATTTCTGCACATTTTTCGGTAAATCAGTTTTTGTCAAAACTTATAGAGGACGCAAATAACAAAATAACATAAAACTTTTTTTGTCATATAATGGAATAAAAATTTGATGACACGAAGAGACTGAGCTTTCAGTTTTTTACAAAAATTATATTCTTATCACAATTACCAAAAATTATAGGTTTTTGAGATACATGCAAAAACTTTTACATGTATATTTCTACTCACAAGTGTTATTAGTTATTATAATATTCAAGGTGAGTCAATAGTATGTTCTCTTTCAATAACCTTTGAACCGTTAGTGATACAATAATTTATTAAATACAATAGTTTTTTGGGTCGATAAGATCTATCATTAAAAATTATTGTGAAATCTACAGGGTTCTTAAATTTTCTGTTACACAAAAAAAATACTTTTTTTAAGTAGAACACCCTGTATATTTTGTCACCATTTTATTAAATGAAAAGTGTATTATACAACGATATTTGGTTTTTTGGATTTGCATACAACGTTGCCAAGTGATTTAACATTATATGGAAATTTAAGGATGTAGAAGGGTCCGTTTAATAATTTTTATTTACCTATGAAAACAAGCTGGGTATGCAAATATTATACCATTCTTAGTTCATACTACACGCTAAGTATTAGTACATTTTTTACATTATTCTATTTTACAGGGTGTCCATGACGGCATGTCAATTAATGCGAAATTCAAATGAGAAAAATTGTTCTTTTAAATGGAACACCGGGTATTTTTTTACGTGGTTGGATTCCTCCTTCAAATTGCTTTCTTTTTGTATAATACTTCCTATACCTAACTGTTGAAGTTTTCGAGAAAATTAAGGTTTTCTCTTTAATCTCACAATCATACTAAAAATTAATACAATTTTATCAAGAATGGCTTTGGAAAAACAAAAATTGCGGTCAGGTGAAAAATTATTTTCTATAAAATCGTAAAGGAAACAGTAAAAGTAGCAAATTTATTGAACTTGAATGACAAAATTTACACCGCACCTTAGGTACGTACATAACAAAATAAAAGTGTAATTTTGAACGTAAATAGTAAATAGAAGAGAAAAAATAAAACAAGTTACAAAATATGCTCAACGTGACCTCCTAATTGTAAATTACAAATTCTGACTCTATGTAGAAATGAGTCACTTACATTTTGCAACATGTTAGGCGTGATGGTGTCGAACGCTAGTCGAATTCTTTGCTGTATGTCTTCTCTTGTAGTTGGTGATGTTTTGTACACTAATCCTTTAATGTACCCCCACAAAAAAATTCAATTTTGTCAAATCTGGCGACCTTGGTGGCTATTGAACTGGTCTTCCTCGACCTATCCAATTGTCACCAAATGTAACATTTAAAAAGTTTCTTACGGCAATACTATAATGGGGTGGAGCTCCGTCATGCTGGAACCACAGCCTCTGTAAGACAATTTGAGGACACCCGTTTAACAATCCTCCCAGTACATTTTTAAAAAATCGAGGTACATATTCCCAGTCAAGTGACCATTAAAGAAATGCGGTCCAATTACATATTCACCTACTATCCCTGCCCACACATTGAGTGACCACCGGTGTTGATTATCTACAGTTCTCATAAAATGAGGGTGCATGGTATCATAGTAGTGTAAGTTATGTCTATTAACACAACCATTTTTATGAAATGAGGCGTCATCAGTAGCACGAAATCAAAAAATTGCGGCTGTTGGCGAATCTTATGGTGTGTCCTCTCACAAAATGTTACCCTACGTTCGAAATCATTTGGCTCTAGTTCCTGAAGCAGTTGAATATGATAAGGATGAAAGTTTTGTGTCCTCAATATTCTTGTTACAGAGGATTAACTTATATCAAGTTGTATATTAATTTCTCTCATACTTTTATGCGGACCTTCAACGCCACTTAATGTAACTTGAAACACTTTTTCTTCATTTGTTGCTAGTTTTGTACGTTCATATTTTTCATAATTTACATGTCCAGTTTGTTCAAACCTTTCTCGCAACCTTTCAAATGCAGAATGGTGAGGATATCTTCTTTCTGGATAACGCTGAATATAAATTCTTGATGCCAACAGCGGATTTCTCTCCCCCTTCTCCCAATGCATAAACCATATCGATCAACTCTTCGTGTGAAAAATTCATAATTTATTTAACAAAAATAATTATCTCAACTAGGAAATCCAGAAGAATCACCACCAAGTAAAATCAATTACGTGTAAACCACAAAATATCCGTTTGACAGCACAATTTTTGTTTTTCCAAAGCCATTCTTGATAAAATTGTATTAATTTTTATTATGATCGCAAGGTTAAAGAGAAAATTTTAATTTTCTCGAAAACTTCAACAGTTAGGTATAGGAAGTGTTATACAAAAAAGAAAGCAATTTGGAGGAGGAATCCAACCACGTAAAAAGATACGGGGTGTTCCATTTAAAAAAAACAGAGTTTTTCCCATTTGAAATTCGCATTAATTGACATGCCGTCATGGACACCCTGTAAAATAGAATAATGTAAAAAAGGTACTAATACTTAGCGTGTAGTATAAATTAAGAATAGTATAATATTTGCTTACCCAGCTTATTTTCATAGGTAAATAAAAATTATTAAACGGACCCTTACAAACCCTTAAATTTCCAGAAAATGTTAAATAACTTGGCAACGTTGCATGCAAATCCAAAAAACAAGATATTACTGTATAATAGTGTTGGGCGGGTAATAGAGTATTCGTTACTTTGTATTCGTTACTCGCAAATACCCGAAGTACCGAATACCTGCTTTTAAAAGTAATCGTTACTTTAATCGTTTCTCTCTTTAGGATTTCAAGATTATTTTCAATGTAATGAAAACATAAACAAGTGTGTATCCTGACTTCAAGCCGACATAGGTATCTATTATTATTATTTGTTAGTAAAATGATATTAATAAACATTCTTAAACCTATGGAAGAGCTT
The DNA here is from genome assembly GCA_029963845.1 of Rhamnusium bicolor. Lineage (NCBI taxonomy): Eukaryota > Metazoa > Arthropoda > Insecta > Coleoptera > Cerambycidae > Rhamnusium > Rhamnusium bicolor. The sequence goes on along the minus strand of JANEYF010001853.1, from coordinate 3,432 downwards.
TGTTTATGTTACAAGTAATCATAATCATTAATCACTGAACTTTATTTACTTATACGAGGCGAGTGCTGGGATACGCAGTAAGTATTAGGTAGGTATATACATACCTACTTCATAAATGCTTAATGATTACAAAGTAACGAATACAAAGTAACGATTACTATCCGTAAAAGTAACGAATACATATGAGTATTCAAAAGTAACGAGTATTCCCATCACTACTGTATAATACTATTTTCATTTAATAATACGGTGACAAAATATACAGGGTGTTCTATTTTAAAGAAAGTATTTTTTGTGTGTAACAGGAAACTTTTGTATTTAATAAATTGTTGTATCACTAACGGTTCAAAGATTATCGAAGGAGAACACACTAATGACTCACCCTGTATAATAAGTAACTTGATGCATAGTAGTCAGTGTAATGCATATAATATGATTATATGCTTACTTTATTTATAGTTGTAAAATAATCAGCTAGTAGAATTTAATTTCTATTTTAGTGTTTGCATTTCCATTAAAACGATATATTTTAACAGCTGTCATATCACATCAACCAATGGAACATTGGAATGGATTAGTTTCCGCTGAATTTCTCTGATTCATGCATTTAAAATAATATCTTTGTAGTAAGTAACTAAAGCTAACATAATTCTTGTCTGCAATTCTTGTTGTATATATATACAGTTATGAATTATGATAATTCAAACTAACAAATATTTTCCTCGAAAGAAACACTTGAAAAATGGCAGTGAATATTATATTTGTAGTGCTACAGAATGCATAAATTACTTGATTTTGTCATTTCGTGGTTGACAGATAAGGAGTCTTGCCTCTCACTCAGGAGTTCCGGGTTCGATACCGGGTCGAAAAGCTAGGACTTTTTCTAAACCAGAAATTAATCCTAGCATACTCGGACATTGAGTGTGTGTCTATTGTCTCAAAATGTGTAGCCCTCTCCCACATAAGGTGTCTTGAAGTACCTTCAGGGATAAAGAGGGTTTTACTACCTGTGGTGTTTAATTAATTCAGAAAATTTTTTGCAATATTTTTTGTTGTTCAGTTTACTAGTAATGAAGAATGTGTTTCTTTAAATCTCTCCGTACTAATAATGAGTGTTAAATCTCCAATACCCTGTGAGTAGGCATATGGTCATTTGGGACGCCCCCCACCACTCCCATTTTTTGCTCTCCCCCACCACCTCATATCAGCTAGACAGACAGCTGACGTATACCTCCTGACTCGACCAGTACTTTTACTGTTACAGCTTTTTATAGATCCGTAAAAAAAGCTGAACCAGTAAAACAACAGACCTGTAAAAAGCTGTACCAGTAAAATTAAAACCCGTAAAAAGCTGTATCAGTAAAATTACAGACCTGCTACCATGCCTACTCCTGTGTGTATACAGGATGTTTCGAAAAAAGATGCGCCAAACTACTGGTGGAGATTGATCATCTAACAATGATACGAAAACTTTTGAACATGGGTCCGGTGATGCTTCGTTGCTTGATACAGGGTGTTAAATTTTTCTATTCAGTTTTTTTCAAAATAATTCAGAAATGAACTAATTATTTGATATTCTGTTGCCTAAGGAACTAGCACTAAGATACATTTTGGCTAGAAAAAACTGATTTAATCGTCACACACACGATTACAAATATTTTCAAGATAATCCATGAATTATATGCAACCTTGTCTAATCCTGATAGCTCTGTAATAAAGATTTTATTTTTAACTGCACTTGTTAGACTGAATCTACATAGGTAAAATTTTATAGCATGATTTCACACCATAAATTTTGAAAAGCTTATTATATTTGCGATGAAAAGATTTATAATACTAATATAGTACGTGTTTCACAATTTAACATAATACTAGTAGTGCGGAATCGATTTTATTATAATTGCACTGTGAAAGAAATACTGACCTATTTACATACTTGTCTTAAAGGACGTCTATGATAAATTATAGTAAGATGACTGGCAGAATGTATAATAATAGCAAAATTGTTACAAATTGGTTACAATATCGAGCATATTATGATGTAGCACCGCATCCATAAAACGAGGTCTAAGATATAACAAATCCTTCATGTGTGAGTAATATATACAGTGTGTTTCATTAAAACTCTCAAAGCTGATTACTCGAAATCTAATAGAGGTATTAAAATTCTGTAAAATGCGGATAATTTAGATTTTAGAAACTTGCGTGCTATCAGCATCTACCAGCACATCTAAAATAGTTGAAAAATTATGAAATATTAACTTAAAGTTTATTTATTAGAGAAACAAATACTTGCAGTCACGTTACAGTTGCACTACGGCACTTTTGCAAGTAGTTGATGGTATTATGGGAGTGATAGATCAGAGTCTATATACAATTTTAATTTTACTAGACTTTAGTCGTGTAAAATAATAATAGTAATAATAGTGACAATAATAATAGACACCAGTGCTGCTTTACGTCTCCGGAGATATTGAGTCCGTTGTCGAGAACGAGAAATGCCGGATTTACTGGAACTACTAGTTCCCGACGGTCAGGCTAATTCAAGCCAACAAGCCTGACATAGTCCTCCTCGACCATCTACTCAAGGTGATGTATGTCATCGAGTTCTCGGCACCTGCGAGGAAAAACATCGCCTTGAAGGAAGAGGAGAAACGGACCAAATACCACGATCTTTGGTACGAGCTCCAAGTGCTATACCCAGGCTACTTGGTAAAAATGGTCGTCCTAATAATCGGTGTACTCGGAGGAATAAAGCCTACGCTGTTCTTGGAACTAAAAATCATACCGGCCTGCCAAAAAGTCAATCGAATGGTTGGCAGGCCAAATGCAGAAGGCGGTCATTCTGGGTTCTCTCCGTCTGCTTAGGGCACACGATTCTCGTATCTACAGTCACTAACCCTGCGGGATGTGGGGAGTGACTGTAGTTAATGCACCGGCGCGACTTCCGTGAGGCGTCGGAGACCACGGGAGGACTGTCCGGCATCGGATATTCCGAAAAATAATAGTAATAATAATAATGCTTTATTCGTCCAAGAAATCATGAAATGATATAGGACAAGTCAATACAAATACAAGTATATAATAGTTATGTTATAATACTAAACAATGAACATAAAAATAATAACAATAATAGTAAGAAAATGCAAATACTTTAATGCATTAAAAATTCTTCAGTGGAATAAAATGCATTTCTTTGAAGAAATATTTTTAATTTTGACAACAGTCTGTTTATACTACTAATAGTTTTAATTTCATTACTTAATTTAGTATAGATCCCATATAATATGGGTATCTTCAAACAATTCCAGTCTATGTATGTATATCATACTGCAACTTAAAGCCATATCTTGTTAATAACTGTGATTTACATTGAGGATATTAAATGAGGAAATATTTTTTTTTACAAATTTTAAAATTCCAAATATACCG
>JANEYF010001852.1:0-10327 GCA_029963845.1 Rhamnusium bicolor | reverse complement strand
CATGTATTACTTTGTTTAAGTTAAGTCTACTATGTATCCTTATAATATAATTTTTTTCTTATTGTATTTCATACATTTTGTCCTGTGAGGGCGATTAAAGAGAATTTCAGTATCAATATGAATAACTTAAGTGCTTAAGTGCCTCAATGTTCAAAAAAACTTACATCTGTATTGGATATTAATGCAGTTTACTGTCATAAAACAGCGTTGAATTGCAGAAAATATATAAATATATTTCTTTATGAGAATAATAAATGTTTTTTGCTTTGATATTATATTTTGTAATTGAATATTTTGTTGCTTTGAAATTGTATAATATAATTCAATTCTTCTGTAGTATTAGCTAACAAGGTAGTTATTTTGATTGGATTTCCAATAGTATATTATAATTAAAATTTATTTACTTATCTATTTGAAAACCTAGATTTAAGCAGATTGAGTTGTGAGCAAAAACAAAACACATATTTTCTAAAAATGAAATCACAACTTTGTGGGTGTGAACTGATTATAACAATTCATAAACAAATCAAATTTGAAATTGAATCAAAATTCAAAATCACATTCATATTCAGAATCAAATTAAAAGTTTTACATTTAACTTCAAAATTGATTATTAATTTGTATTTTCTTAACTGTCAACTTTTTTGTTCTTAAATAAATATCATTTTACTATTTATATTTTATATATAAGCAACTATTATTTTCGTCATAAAACAGTAGTCTTTATATTAAACTGCTTGGACCACCCACGTTTACTTTCTAATTTGTAATCTGATTTCTCTCAAAAACCACACCATCTCTATTCTTTGTTTCTGTTTAAAATTTTGCACCTCTTCGTTTATAGTTTAAAAACCTATAAAGTCGAGTTTTACCTTTTAAATCTTCAAAACTTCAAACAAATCTCAGACTGTACATTTATGTGTAAAACACCAGTTTGTTCGGTCGTTTAAACTAAAAGAAATTAGATGTGTTTTAAGTTTTATACAATTTCGTTGACTTTTATGTCCCAACCATATCAAAATAAGGTTTTTCCGTAAGATCCAATACTACAAAGAACTGTGTATCATGTCCATAACAGATTTAATATTGTGAAAGTTACAGGTAGGTAGGCGTTAACAATATATTGTTCTACATAAATTATTCTGTCGGCTCTTTAGGGTTAGTTCAGGCTAGTTTTCAGTGCAAACATTTAAAAAGTCAATTTATCAAGCATTCTTGTATCATTTAAGGCTACTGGTTTCCTAATGCTTTAATTAAATTGATGTTCAGTGATATTTTGTGTTATTTTTCTCCGTGTTTTCAAAATACATCTAAATATTACTAAAATTAGGTATTTTGGTGCATTTTTAAAGGCGTAGAGTGGGGAGAGTCGCCTTATGAACGTATTAGTACATATTCAAAAGTAGCTGATACAGAGGTACATTCCATATTAAATAAGATGTGTGGAAATAATAATGCTAAAATTATTTTATGTGGTGATCTAAACATCGATAAACTCTCTGAAACAAGATTAAAAACATGAGTTACTTAACATTTTGACTGCATTTAATATCCTCATCATGACAAATGAACCAACCAGAATAACATTAAATACTTTCAGCTGTATAGATTATATGTGGATTAACATTGAAAAATCTGCTATTACATGTATTGTTGATCACAATGGCCTATCAGACCACTCAGACCAATATTTGAAAATTAACCTTGAACTAGAACATCAAATTAGCTATGAATTTTTGTATACTAGAATTGTTAATCAAGGTAACTACGATGTATTATTTTTAAGTATTTACATTATCTTAGAAAGGAAACCTGGGATGATATTTATACTTGCAGTTTGTTCGATGATGGTTTTGAAATGACGAATCTTTTAATAATCTTTTTTATCGAAGTACCAAAAAACTGAATGATAAATTTATATCTGCTAATAAGAAACAAAATTAATTCAACTGGAAACAAATATATCCTACAATGATTTTAGAACCTGTATCTGAATCAGCTGTCTTCAATTATATATCTAGTTTAAAAAATCAAATTCTTGCGAAGAAAATCTTATAAATGCTAATATACTGCGATATATAATACATTTTATTGTAAAGCCCTTAACATTTTTAATAAATAGGTCCATAGAAGAAGGTGCATTTCCAAAAATTTTAAAAACTGCTCGAGTAATTCCAATTCATAAAAAAGGAGATCCAACAAACCTAGAAAATTATCGACTAATTTCACTCCTATCCACAATATCAAAATTTCTAAAAAGAATAATGTATGAAAAAATTATTTATTTTGCAACACAATATAATATTTTAAGTCCAGTACAATATGGTTTCAGAAAAAAACTCTACGCAAACAGCAATTTTAGATTTCTTGCAAACAATTTATGACAATTTAAACAATAAGAACTGTTGGCATATTTATGGATTTAAGTAAAGCATTTGACATGGTCGATCATGTTTTGCTTTTAGATAAATTAAATAAATATGGCCTGAGAAAAAATATACAACTGGATAGATTCGTATCTTACAGATAGACATCAATTAGTGGAATTAACAACGTACGGTCTAAAAATCTAGGAATAAAATTTGAGGTCCCTCAAGGATCAGTTCTTGGACTATTATTATTTATTTTATATGTAAATGATTTGCCAACCATCGACAACAATGATTCACTAGTCATGTATGCTGATGATAATAGTTACCTGTGTACGGATATTTTCACAAACAATGTTGGATAAAGTAGTAGCCTAGTTTCATCAAAGTAAGTTGCATTTAAATTCAGCAAAAACAGTTTTTATTAACTTTACACCTAGAAATAGCCATATCAACGAAAGTCAGTTATTAAAAATTAATGGAAAATCAGTACAACAGACAACTATTGTAAGATTATTGGGAATATAACTGGACAGCTCGTTAAACTGGGAAACACATATTATTAACTTATGTAATATAGTGTCACCAAAAAAATAGTATACATTACTTTTGAATTGTTTATTATTAACAATACTTTTGCTAGAAGATAATTATTTATAGATTTTTATACCCATGAAATAGGGGCTACTTTCATAAATTGTTAAGCTATGTGGAGGAACTAATAAATCATTACCATTACGTGTGAAATAATTGTGAAAAAAATTATTTGTTATAAATGCCTCAATATGTTTTTTTACATAACGTAAAATTTCTAAAATATATACACACGATAGAGTTAGACCTTTTAACTGTTTAAATATATACTACATTGTGTCAGTCGTGATGCGCGTACCATGTTTCTAAAAACTTGTTTTTGTATTCTGAATACTTTAATGCTATAACTAGATGTTTCCTAAAATATAATTGCGTAAGATACAAAGTGAGAATAATAATAAGACCCAACGGCACATTCAATTGTAAGTTCCCTTAACCGGTAAATTGCATAGCAAATAATTTGCTATGCAATTTTATGAATTTATCAGAAGACAGCAGGCCTATTTTCCTCATCGAATTTATCATTGTATTTGGTCTTTAGAACGTGTGTACCAAATTTAAAAAGTTTTATATCAAAAACTGTAGCTGCTATCACAATACTATAGATATACAGACAGATTTTTTCCCTAAAGTTATGTTTTTTTATTATAATTTGTCAAGATTTGTCCAGAAATTCAATAATTTTTTTTCCCAAAATCTCGAAGTCGAAAAAAATCACGATTACTATACTTCCTTATATTAGGTATAAGAAAGTAAAAAGGTCTCTTGACAAAGACATGTTTTTACCAATATTTTTCCCAATTCGAAGAAAAAATAAAAACCGATGTCTGAATATTGAATAGAAACCAATTCAGTGATGACATTCGAGTGTGCAAGGTGACCATTTTCATTCGATTTCTTTGTCTTATTTTTCACTTGGAAAAAAGTTTCAAAATTACAGTTACGTATTTTTTTTTCTGAGAAATCTGAATTTGAAAAGAGAAACAATTGACATTGAAAAATTGAAAAATTCAAAAATTTGCATCCTGTATATTAATACGTAAATAGACATGTGACATTCTACTTACTACATATTCCAAAATTTTTTTCAGTTGTAGATTTAGAAGTTTAGACATATTGTCAAGTAGCAAGATATTAATTAATTTAATACCAGTATTGGCAATTTTAAAAACTTGGTGGAACATCCTGTATATGAATTTTATTTAAACATAATATATTTGTAAAGAGAATAATGTAAAATATATAGTTCACAATTATGATTTTAAAGTCAGCATTAATTATTCAATAACCCAGGCAATGACCTGGATAGCTACTGTCAAATGCTGACTAAAGAAAAACTATAGAAATGGTAAATGGAAATGTATGTGGCAGTTGATTTTTGAGGCTGCTCCAATGTAGAGCAAGAAACACATCTCCCTCCCAGGCAAGTTGGCCTGGTAGGTTTTATTCCTATTATGTGTTATGAATTTTTTGTAAGTATGACTTTTGGATTGTTTAATAAATTTGTGTATTGAAATTGTTATATCTTACCACCCTCTTATTTTGTTCCCCTTCACTTTTCAACCAAGAGTGCTAATGATACCTCTCCGTTGCCAAGGTTGAGTAACATTTTAAATATTTCATTCTAAATCGTATTTTGTTCCCTGCACATATGTGACATTTGGTGGAGGCTACACACCCTATGTGACATGTGGTGGAGGTGCCTTGCTCTTTTTCCGAGGGTTAATTCTTCATAATTAACCCACCTTAAGTAATTTCATTGTTGAATATGCATTAATATATAATTTTTTAGTGAACTATTGCAACTTTATTAAAATTTTAGATCTTGTAACTTTATCATGGTTTATATATTTTTTCCGGTGAAGTGCTTGGGAACACAAACATAAAGAAAGAAAAAAATTTTTTTTAGTTTTGAGTTTAGTAATGTCGTAAATGGAGATTTTAAACAAATATTTTGGGGTTAGTATTTTTTTGAGAACATAGATGACGTTGTAAATATATTTCAGTGACAACGATATTTTTTTTATATAATGATATTTTTAAATTCTTTTTCTTTGAATGAGAGATGTGGTAAGATATAAAATGGTATTTTTACATATATGTATGTGTATGTATATATGTGTATGTATATATATATGTATATATATATATATATATATATATATATATATATATATATATATATATATATATATATATATATATATATATATATATATATATATATATATATATATATATATATATATATAAATATGTATATATATATATATATATATATATATATATATATATATATATATATATATATATATATATATATATATATATGTATATATATATATATATATATATATTTTTTTTTTTTTTTTTTTTTTTTTTTTTTTTTTTTTTTTTTTTTTTTTTTTTTTTTTCGGTGGTATTCTAAAAGTTAGGTAATATATATGTTATAATGGTACACGACTTAAGTGGAAAAATTTTAATTTGAGTCGTCATAAGTACAACTCAGTTTCAGGTATTTTCCTATCATAAATGACAATTTAGTAAAGTTTAAAATCAGCTGAAGTAATTTCGGAATCAATGTGTTTTTTATTGTAAAAAAAAAAAATGGTTGAGACAATGCCTAAAGGGTTTAATTTCTATTCTAATGAATATTTAAAATATTAAACTATTGAAGTATAACGAAATAATTTTGAATGTGGGCTATTGCAACTCACAACTTTTGATCACCCTGTATATAACAATATTTTTCGTCAGTGTCAACTTTTAACAAAATGTAGTTAGTTAATTATTTGAAGATTATTAACATTAAAAATGTTTTTTTATCAAAAATTCTTGGTATTTTTTTTAGGCACTCGAAATTTCGAGATATGTTTTAATTCAATTTACTTCGAGCCAAAAATAACTTTTCAGCTGCTGAACTGCCTCAAACAAAAAATACTAAGAAAATTAGTCATATTTTTTTTTAGTCTAAACTGCTGAGTGATCAAAATAAATGAGAAAGTAGCGGATTTATGTCTTATTGCCAAAGGATTCGAAAATATGCAAAGAAAGTTCGTGGGGTGCACTAATATTTTTTTATAAATAATACAATAATTTTTTCAGTAAGGTGCAAGTTTAGCATTTTTTTTATCTTTCATTTTTGATAATCGAAACGCATGTAGAGCGTATATAGAATTTTTTTGTCGATGGTGAACTATTTAGAGCGAATAATGAACTGACGAATTATAAATTGTAAGATATTTTTTTTTCCGATCTATAAATTTATGAATAACAAACGAAATATTTTTTTTTTTGGAAGATAGAACGGGATGATATTTTTTTTATTTTTTTGTTGCAAAAGATAATTGAAGGATAAAAACAGGTGGAGGTAATAATTATAATGAGGTGCACAAAGTATGAAAAGTATTCCTAGGAACATAACGAATATTTGAAGCAAATATGTTAGTTGTATTTTTTATTGTTACCCAACAAATGAGAGTTGACAGTGAGAAAGGTTAAAATTAAGACTTATTAAATAATATATTGGTGAATGGTAATATATTGATTTAGTTAGTACCAGTTGATGTGCTGTGTGATTTTTGTAAATATGAGAAATATGAAAAATAATATGAGAAATGATTTGAGAATTGTTATAAGAATAATGTGAGGAATAATATAAAAAATAATATGAGAAATAATGTGAGAAATAATATGAGAGATATATGAGAAATAATATGAGAGTATGATGAAGTTTTGTGATGATATTTTATGAAGTTTTATGATGATTTTAATGAAAGATTTATGATGATATGGTACCGAGGTTTTTACAAGGCGCGTGAAATGCTTAAGATGAGGAGGACGTGGAAGAAGGTTCAAAAAGAACTGAACGTCAACCCTGTCGTAGACAGCATGATAATTGGGTAATCAAAGATACCCTGGGGTTCTGTTCAAAATTGAACAGATATAAGACAAAAAACTTATTCTTTTTTCTGTAATTCAATGTTCATCGTGGCACATAGCCGGGAAAGTAGTTGTTAAAAAATGGAATACGTTTTTTGTTTATTATGGTACCAAGGTTTCCTCATATAGGTAGTTATGAGATGAGTTTTTGTTTATTATGGTACCAAGGTTTCCTCATATAGGTAGTTATGAGATGAGTTTTTGTATATTATGGTACCAAGGTTTCCTCATATAGGTGGATATGAGATGAGTTTTTTTTATATAGTATGGTACCCAGATTTTCTCATACAGGTAAATATGAGACGAGTTTTGTATATTATGGTACCAAGGTTTCCTCATATAGGTAGATATGAGATGAGTTCTTTATATTGTATGGTACCCAGATTTCCCGTCACACAGGTAAATATTAGATTAGCTTTGTATATTATGGTACCAAACGTTGTGATACGTTTATAAGTACAGCGAAAAAAGTTAAAAATTTTTAATAAGTCTTAAATCTTTATAAGGTGAGGTACAAAATATATTGGAATAGTTGTTTCTAGGGCTCCCAGCAAGTTAGAGGCGGGTGGACAAGAAAAAAAAAAATTATTTTTTTTTCCTTTAAGAAACTACCAATTGGGTAAGGTCAGTTGTTAGGTAACGAGGTGATGTTGCTAGGTGATTTAATCTAGTGGCCAGTAGATTGCCACTAGATGAATGACAGAGTAAATAACTAACTTCCTGATGCGGTCCTTATCCAAGCAAAATTAATTCAAGACGCCCAATGCATACCGGTAAACATAAAACTACAGTTCCACCACCCGTGGTAAAGCATAATGATCTATATAATTTTCATTTATGTCAACAAGTCATTTATCGAATTTTTCAATTAGACAAGGTACAGTCAAGATTAAACAGTATTCAGTTTTCAGTTGGGTAATTATCAAGTAAAAAAAAGTAAGTTTCAAGTAAAATGATGGTTTATACAGATAAAGTAATTCTCTATATACAGATTTAAATTTTTTAGAAGAGAAAAACATGTGCCTGTTGGAGAATTTTTTTTTAAAATGGTTAAGCGATCAATGAGTTTATTGGAGAATAAGTTATAATTTAAAAATCGAGTTTAAAAAGTAAAATTTCAGAATATTATTTCATTCATCTAAGTAAAGCTTCGAATGTTTAAGAAAAATTTTGGATCACCAGTATTTTTTTTGAGAAAGTAATGTGCCCTCATATTTTTGTGTGAGATTTAAGGATTTGTATGTATTTGGTCAGAAAGTTAAGTATATATTTTATTCTAGCTAGATTTCTTAATATTTGTTTATTTGTATTGGTTTCGCCGACATAGGCGTAGTATGGAAAGAAAATAGGTAGACACGCGACAAGTGACAGAGCAATCTCTGAAATCAACTCATTCATAACAGCCGGTATAGATTTAGGTTATTTATTAATTGATATCCAGAAAATATTTGTTACCAACAATATTGAATATAATATTGTTAAATAAATATTCCTGCAATAACTACTTGTTTTGGAAAAAAAAAGTTTTAAATATCTAGTTAAACTCAGAAGGAGGTACATTTTCTACAAATAAAAATATTTAAAATTGTTTATTGTCTAGGTTCTAATTTACTAAAAACTTAGTCTTTTCTGTTTTATGATGATTTTATTTTAATTATCCTATTTATGTGTTCATTATTCTTTTTCTAAATGTTAAACTTTCATTAAAAAGAACTTACTTGGGTTTTATTTAAATTTTTTCATGTTATTCACACTATCCCGAGCATGAGACACACATAGCACATCAAAGAACCCTGGAGGAAAAATTCCAGGACTAGACAAGCCCACCCAGAAGACAGTGTTAGTGACGAATCAATTATTATTATAATACAAGCAATGTCATACTGCAGGCGTTAAATCAAAACATGTTTCAATCCAATTTGAAGGACGACGCTAGTAGCTACATGCGAGACGAGATTCTATGTCTTTCAGGTTACAATACAGGACACACTTCTTAAGGCAATTCTCTAAGCTTACATGAATTAGTAAGTAATGTCGCCTAAATTTTCCTTGTCCTAACCTGTTTAATAGACATTGAATTCATCTGCAATGGGAAAAAGATTGAATTCGATAGATATTAAGTTAATATCCCTCAAGATGATTTCCATAACCAGAATATTCTTTTTGTTGCACTTGTCCATTCTACCTAGTATAATGTATGGCAGTATCATACATATATACTTCAAAAGAGAATTGTAGGTCAACAAAGTATAAAATAGCTAAATATTTTGCGTCAATGGAATATCAAATTGGCACTCAAAACACTGGAGATGAAATTAGTTGTTGGAGGAAACTCCTTGGCCATGGTACATGTGGTTTGGACACTCCTTCATGGACTCCTAGTCAACACTTCACAAATGATATTAACATGAAAACTGACAGTGGAAGATTTGGATCAGGGAGAGACAATAGTGTAAGTGTGAATAAACAAGCGAAATTAGATGAAATTTGTGCTATAACAATGGTGTGTCAGACTTTTATAGTGTGAGACATATTCTATTGTGCCCAAAAAATTTTTCTGAACTCGATAATTTTGTTTTAAATAATATAACATGCCCCGTTTTTTGTAATTTTTTTACCGCAACGGCTTTATCTTTATATTTTATGCATTCATGTTAATTTCAAACTCAACCAGTCGTATGGTATAAAGTTACGAATAACTATTATTTTGAACATACATTTTGAACACATATTTTTTAAATAAGTATTTGAATATTTCTCAGATTGAATTTTGCTTCGGATATATTTTTTTTAACTTCCTTATACTATTATGATTTTTTAATTAATTATTGATTTCCTATAAAGAAATTATAAATAATAATATATTTTCAATGAACTTATTCAAGAATTTCATTTTTCTGTTTACGTACCTTTTAAAGCAATGATTTTACTAGCTATTCCGTTTTGTGTTTTTTTTTTAAATAGTTATTTTGCCACTTTACAATTTTTGCAGGAAGTATGTTTTAATTATTGTATAACATTTTTTAATATATGTTTGATATTGATTTTTATTCTTTATAAACTTTTTTTACTTTGTATTTTATCACTTATAAAAGCTGGGGGCCAGCTTTCATAGGTGGGGGAGATGTGTCAAGTAGCAAGATATTAATTAATTTAATACCAGTATTGGCAATTTTAAAAACTTGGTGGAACATCCTATATATGAATTTTATTTAAACATAATATATTTGTAAAGAGAATAATGTAAAATATATAGTTCACAATTATGATTTTAAAGTCAGCATTAATTATTCAATAACCCAGGCAATGACCTGGATAGCTACTGTCAAATGCTGACTAAAGAAAAACTATAGAAATGGTAAATGGAAATGTATGTGGCAGTTAGTTGATTTTTGAGGCTGCTCCAATGTAGAGCAAGAAAC
>JANEYF010001851.1:0-20293 GCA_029963845.1 Rhamnusium bicolor | reverse complement strand
TACTCGACGCCAATTTCGCCAAATAAGTTGGCCTCATCTGGAGATTGAAACTTAAGTTTAAGTTCTGTTTTTTTTAACGCACCACATATTTTATGATTTTTGTTAAATTCAGTAAATATTTTTTCATATCCATTTATAAAATTTTATTATATTATCAGTATTAGAGAACTTAGTATCGTACGAACTGTTAGATTTTATTTTAAAAAAAAAAAATTTTATGACACCTCAAAAATCAAGAAAAACGCTGCATAATTTTGTGTCAAAGGTTGAGAGTGAATCTAAAACAGTAAAATATTTTATTTTGGAAAATATTGTCATTTTTGGTAGGTCTATAATATGTAGATTACATGGTAGAAAAAATACGACTAAAATATAATATAGGTTATGGTTTATTTTATTAAATAATTACTGGTGCGTGAACGGACCACTGGTTTTATCTATGAAATAAAACCAAGCTATTGCCACTCGACAAGTCAGCCTATGTAGCGTAAACAATTCGCCGATTGGTGTGTTGTTTAGTATTTGTTTGTTTCTTGTGCAGTACACGTGATATTTAATTGAAATCAGTAAAATATGCCGTTTTCGAGGTATTTGACTCAAGGAAATTAGAAGCGGCTCTGGAGGAGATCGTTACGGATTTGGAGAATAATGATGATTTTCGTATTACTCGTATTTACGTATTTTTATATTTTATAGATACAACTCATTCTAGCATTGGTCTTAGCGGTGACGTTGTCATGAGTCTACTTTCTGTTGTGGATAAGCCAGTGAATCATCAAATTTTTTTCGACAACTTTTTTTCGTCATTCAAACTCTTCGTACATTTAAAAAATAATGGTTATTTTGCCACCGGTACTATCCGCGAAAATAGGACAAATAAGTGTCCAATCGAAAATTGTAAATCATTTGGTAAAAAAGACCACGAGTCCCATATTTCAGCATATGATTCTGATTCAAAAGTTTCTATTGTCCGTTGGCACGATAATTCGATTGTAATGGTGGCAAGTAATGTTTATAGTGTAGCTCCTGTTCAAAATGTTAAACGCTATAATAGAAAAGAACGAAGAGATGTACAGATACCCGAACCTTATGTAATTGCCCAATACAATAAATATATGGGTGGAGTAGATTTACACGACAACGGAATTGCTAATTATAGATGCCAAGTATTTGGGAAAAAATGGTGGTGGTCTTTATTTTGTAATTCATTGGATAGCTTAGTCATCAACGCATGGAAAATTTATAATGTCAATGAAAAAAATTTCCCAGGTAGATTTTAAATCTTACGTAGCCTTGCGACTTTTAAAAACTGATAAAACAATAATTGAAAGGAATCTTGCTCCTGCTATAGATGAACTGCGATATGATAATACAGGTCACCTCATGATTTCTCATGCCAATAAAGCACGAAGGAGGTGTAGAATTTGCCATAGCCACACAATTTACATTTGTAATAAATGTAATGTACATTTACATACTTCATGCTTTGTACAGTATCACCAAAAATGAAACCGGGTGTTACCAGTGGTGCGTTCACGCACCATGAAATATTATAATGTTTTTTTATTAAGTAAAGTTCTATGTAGAAAATAATTTACGCTTAGTTATTTTATGTAAGATTGAACTTTCTATGATATATTTTCGTTAAAATTATTAGTTATATCTTATGTACCTCAAAATAATATTTCATGTGTCCTCCCAGTGGTTCGTTTACGCATCAGTATTTTTTTATATACGTTAATTTTTTTAATTTTTCTTGACTCAAGGAATGTATTCTTAAGTGTAACAAAATAAATATTTACAAACAAAAATGTTCGTTTTTTGAATTTTTCGATGCTTGGGATTGAATGGGTTAAATAGCTAAGATAGTTTTGGGGAAAATATTTGCTTCTATGTAGTTTTATACAATTCTGTATGTGCTGGTTGTTTGCCGGGCTTTTACTAGAGATACTGGTTGAATAAAGGCCCAGTAAAGGCCCATACTTTGGTGTGTGCTAGAATATTATTGGGCATTTTTTGCAAATATTCAAACAATTTGAAACACGCATACCTTTTTGACATAAAATTCGAAATAGTAGCTGAAATTTTGTTTACTGATTACTACAGAGATTTAACTGTGTGGTTTAAATAACTTATATTGTAACTAATTTGTGTAACCTCTTTTTGGTATATCTTGGTTTTTTGTTAATATTCTGTTAGATTTAGAAATATAGAATATGGACTCTATGAAAACTTTCATTCATTAATAGATACATCTACGTTTCAAATGCCGAAAAGGAATGCTTAATAACAAAATACAGAGAAAAAACTCAAAGAATAACTTCAATAAAAAAGTATTTTCAATGTAAGTACTTTTCCAAAACTATAATACCCCAACATAAAAACGGAATTATTTTGCGATTCATAATAGGTAATTAAAATTTATGAGATGGCTTACAATATCATGTGAGATCTCCAGATTTCAATTCCGTAGACCTGTATTTTCGAAGAAATATTAATAAGGGAATATAAGAAGGAAAGATATAAGAAAATTATGGAAGCAATTACTGTAACATCAAGAATAAAGAAAGTTCTTCTGAATAACAGAAGAAGAATAAAAAGAATTAGATATAATGTAAGCCTAATTGAAAATGATAATAACATTTTTTATAAATAAATATTTTTTATTTCAGTGCTTTTCTTAATTGCAACATTTTGAGGGACATTTTAAGGATTTACAGAATATAATACTCTGAGTATAATACCTGCTACGATTAAAACTATACTTTCAAGAATATCCGATATCTAGAAATCATTATAAATTCGAGAAAATATAAGTTATTAGGTGGAATGCAGTATAAAATTAAAAAAAGAAAACGAAAATAAAAACTTGGATTTTTCTCTACCTTCAATGTAAACATGATATCCCAAAAACTCTTTTATTTCCACTATCACAGAGGCGTATTCTTTGTTAAACAATGTAGGTGGTATGAGAGAATTAGGTTATTGTGGGTGGACATGAAAAATGTGTATTAATTGCTGAATATTATATAAATATTACACGCTTTAAAGGAGAGGCATAAGTAAGTAAACAAAGAAATTACTTTCGCAGGTATATCTACTTTATTTATGGGCCTGAATAAAATATGAAACTTTGTTAACAGCAGCTACATATGTAGAATTCTTTGTTTTGCATGTCAAGAGCGAAGTGTAAAATTGCATAAAGTATGTCGGGGTTGGAGAACGACAAGTACACTACTTGTACTTTCAAGCGAAGTTTCGTTTGAGAGTTACACAGATTTACAAAACTTGTGTAGAATTGCTAATAGTTTTCTTGAGTGACAAAGTATACAAGTATAGACTTATTACAATAGAACAGGGTCGAAGTGGCGCATGAGGAATCTGCTAGTAATTTTGAAGAAAAAATCTCGAACATGTCAATTTCTAAAAACATTTGCATTGAATTCAACCTTACGATACCGAAAATTTAAAAGTTATGTCATCACAGTTTGCTTGAGACGTCATGGAGGTTTTTAAAATAGAAGCATTATACAGATTTCTCATAAGCTGCGATAGAGTCTTCAATTCTCTATTCACCCATATGGCATATGTAAAACAATATTTTCATTCATTCATTCATTTATTCATTCATAACCAAAACATATACTATACTTGAAAGTACAAACGATTCTTTAATTGATTTGTTTTCTAATTTAAAAGTTATAAAATGAAATCATGTTCTCTTAATATTACATACAAGGGATATAAAGTTAATTTGTTATAACTTTTTTAACGAGGTTGTTTATTGTCTGTATGACATTATCGCCTTTTTAACAGATTTAACTTAAATTTAAAGAGATTCTTTCAAGGCAACATAAAAGTGGTTCCCTAGACGCATTTAATGTTATATGATTTCCTTAGTGTAACTTCTGTCAATACTGTTTTTCATGTTGACGAAACATATTACAGTCTTTTTATTTGAAAATAAATGAAAACTAAAATTTGATATTTTTATAGGTTGGTTATTGTTATTAATATTTTTTCACATTAAATATAGATCTTATTGACTATTTGTATTCACTATATCAAAACTATATCATATTCATACTTTAGCTAAGAAATAAATCTATCCTGCGACTAGAAGAAACTATGTGAATTTTGGGTATTCACACATCCATAAATTTCTTTGACACAGAAGAGACCCAACATGAAAGAAATCAGTTTCATTAAATATGATATTTAATGAAATTGGCATCATTCCATCATACTTAAGAGCTGGAGATGAAGTTGCATTTTTACATCACTTCTTAAAAAAAAATTTTTTTTTGTCCTCAGTATTTGTTTTAAGAAGCATAATTTTGATTTTATTTTTTGCAGACCTCAAAGCGCCAGTAGAAATTTTCACCAGCCAACCTTCTTTTTAACTTCAAATTAGTTTTTAGAAAACTTAAGAAGCATGTGATTTTAAAATACTTTTTATTGCCTACAACATATTACCTACTTAAATAAATCCCGTTTATGATGCATAATCTGTGTAACCGAAATATGTAATTAAAGAATAAAGGGGGATAAGCAACCTTATTAATTTTGAAATGTCGAAATGAATTAATTCCAAATGCTTTTCAATACAACTTCAATATCAGACGTCCTTAGACATATCTGATTTTTACAAATATAGACTATCAAAAGCAGATTTCGATTTACTATTTAATACTTTGTTTTTTCTTTTCCCACTGAACCACATATTTATTGAACTATTCTATAAGCTAAACATCGCGATTTTAAAAAACGATTCTTGTTTACGAAAAAATGACTTACGGATAAAGCTAAAAAGATTGCTATTAAAATGTCTGTAATGAAAAATCTTCCCCTCACCTAAAAAAATAGCAAGCTTCTTCTAAGAATTTTCTGACTTGTTAATGATGAATGATGAACGATGAACGATGAAAGATAAATATTGAATGGTAAATGATGAATGATGAACGATGAAAGAAAAATGATGAATAATGAATGATGAACAATGATTAATTATGAATGATGGTTGAGGTATTTTACTGAACACATTTTGCACTGATTTTTGCAATATCAGTCCAGTGTTAGTCAGAAATTAGAGGAATTTTCAATTTTATTTTTGAACTACCCCATGATCTTTTATTTATTTTTGTTCTTCTTTCTTGCTCTATAAGAAAAGTTTTAGACAACTATTTCGGACTCACTGTTTTTTATACAGGGTGTTTATTTCCAACATGTTTTTATGACCAAGTTTTGCTTTATCTGTGGGCTCTGCCAGAAGTGATTTGTCAGTATGTATCATCCTGTAAATTAACAGGACTCTTCCTGAATTTACAGCATTTTTTGCACTCTGATTATCTTGGATACTTTAGAAGATAAGATTTTTTTTCCAGTGCTATACATTTTCTACTATAGTTAAAATTAAACGCTACCACATATTGAACAATTACTTGTACTTGATAATAAAAACATAAGAGAGAAATAACAAATCACTTATTAATTCATCCAAGTCCCCTAAGGATCGGTTGGATATTGCATGTCATTATCGAAATGTATTTAGTATACTATAAATTTAACCATGTTCTTGAACAGGCTTCTATAATATACAGCAATTTCAAACACTTCGAACGTATTGTTTTTAAAAAATATATATATAAAAAAAAACAAATGACTACTTTTATTCCTCTAATCTAAAATGAATATGATACGCGTGTAAATCCAGTTGACCTATTTATTGTGATTAGTAGATATATAAACCTAGATAGATAGTAATCAGACAGATCGAGCCAACCTTCTAGATACACGACTAGCGGTATGCGCAGTTTACAGTCGCCCGCCTGTTGTCAGCGCGAATGCCAGAAGGTGCTTTTACAGTAAGTTAGGATTTTGCCTTTCTCAAGAAGGAGATCTTTTTGAGCATAAAAAACCAATTTCATAATGCCTACTTTTCCTAAAGTATAATAATTTATTAAAACTATTTTCAATGCAGAAAACAACTAAAATACTATTTTAAAATAGCTTCGCCTTTTGGCACCAAGAAGTGGTTCTACATAATTATCAGAAATAGTGATTTAATCGGACTAAGCGACGAAATATTAATAAATATTTTATCTGAAATGAATGTTTATGCAGTACAATAATTTACATTATGTTAACTACCAGTACAATACTTTCATGCAACTTTTTACTATTTTCTCTTCCTACTTTTTCCTATCAAACTTTTTTCATTCGGACTCCGTATTCAGACAGACAATTGCAAACTGCGCATACCGCTACTCATATATCTAGTAGGTTGGCTCAATCTGTATAACTTTATCTGCGTATAAAAATGCTTTGGTATGTACTTACCATCATAAGTTGTTCCTCGTGCGCCGCTACCCATCCGTGTGATGTTGCCCTGCGCGCACTTGGCCTAGGAAGCATCGGGGAAGCCCCGATTGAACGGTCTCGCGTTGCTTCTCGCATTGCTTTTCGTATCCTCGCTTCCTTAGGGTTGTATACGTAATCTGGAATGAAAAAGATAATATTGCAAACTCGGCAATGATTAAGTGTTCGGAATTCTTATAAAATAAAAAGTATTTATTACGGCTAAAGCTATATTAGATGTAAAGTACAAACATGGTTGCCGTTTAAGGCAACTTCCTGTGGGGGCAAAACATTTTTTTTTACAATCACAGTTAGGTGTATGTGTACCAAACGAGGTGGAGCCTTTAGGCCCACATGAACATGAGATTTAATACGTTCATATTTTCTTTTTAGGAACTTTCAATGAGTAGTGAGTTTTTGCATATAAAGGATGTTTCAATAAGAGCGCAACGCTTCGAGGTCAATAAATCATGGTTTCCTGTAGCAAAGTATTGAAATATTTATTGAGATATAATGTAGACATTTGGGAGTTATGTATGGAACAAACATCTGGTTAATGGCAGCCACAGTTTTGCTGGCACATGCGTACTCTTTTGGCGAAATTTTGAATAACGGTGTTGCATACATGTGGCGGTATTTCGTTGACATAGCGTCTAATTTCGGCCTTCAATGCTTCGTTGGTCGCAGGCTTGTTGACATAAACCTGACATCAGGTAACCCCATAGCCAAAAGTCCAACGGTGTTAAATCGCAATATCGTGGCGGCCAATTCTGGTCACTAAACCGAGCGATGACAAGACCGTCAAAGTTTCACGGGTGGTATGGCAAGTGGCACCGTCCTGCTAAAACCACGTGTCGTCGGGAGCAATATCTTTCAATTGAGGCACAAAAAATTTGTTTATCGTAGTACGATAACGTTCGTGATACACCTTTACTACATTAGTTGCCTTGTCTTCGAAGAAAAACGGCCCAATGATTCCTCCAGACCACAATGCACAGCAAACAGTGACACGTTTTGGATGCATTGCTTTCTCATGAATGATTCGTGGATTTTCTGAGCCCCAAATGTGGCAGTTTTGCCTGTTAACGAAGCCATGGAGGTGAAAATGTGCCTCATCAATGAAAATGATTTTGTCCGCAAAATCGGCAATCACTTCTTTTTGTTCAAGGATCCAATTGGTGAAGTCTCTTCGCTGTGCATGGTCTGTTGGTAGAAATTGTTGAGTCAATTGGAGTTTTTAGGCATGGAGATGCAAATCTTTAGTGAGAATAGGCTGAAGAGTGCCTGTTGTAACGTCCAGTTCTTGTACACGATGACGAATTGACGTCCCTGGACTCTCGGACACGCTCTCGCGAACTGTCGTGATATTTTGTTCTGAACGACCTCTACAAGCTCGTATCGTGTGTGTCACATCACTAACTGAACCAGTACTTTCAAATTTTTCGCTTATTCTTTTCAGAGTTGATGAATGAGGAACATTATTTCGACCGAAAATTGGACGCACTTTACGAATTGTGGCAATCAAACTTTCACCATTTTGATAATAATGTTTAACGATCAGGATGCGTTGTTCTATCGTACAATGCTCCATGTTTACTAATTCCCATCTGTCTCCTATCGACATGGTATGTCATAATCTTGTGACATCATGACAGCCAAACTGGCGCGCAATTCAAATCTTGTGCTATTATTGAAACAACTTTATAATTTGGTGCTTTTCATGATTTGGCGATTTGGAAGATATACCGTCTATCGTTTCGACTTGTCTTTTGGAACAATTAGTGTTTCTTTCGAAAGAATGACTTAAATATAACTTTGTGGAAGTTTAATTATCTGGAAGTTACAAAAAAATAACAGGAGTGGAATACTGAGTCTTTCACTCTGTATAGTGTAGAGGTTTTAAATTTTCGACAAGAACTGTAACGCTACTGGAAAATTAGAGAAGTTCAACCATTTTCATAACTTGCGTGCAATGCGAAAAAAGCTCACTTGTCATTTTAAACTTCCCGCTAAGAAAATTGAAAATTTTCAGAAATCGGGAAGTTATTGGTTTCACCCCGATTTTCGAAAATCGAGTTTTTGTCAGATCTCGACGTTTTGAGGTCCTAAGAAGCTATTCTGACTATTCCCACGATGATGTCTGTATGGCTGTATGTATATGTGTGTGTATGTGTGTACGGTGTATGTAAACCTCTCATAACTTTTGAACGGCTTGACCGATCGAAACGCGGTTTACGGCATTCTAAAGAAGTTGAATCAACTTAGATTTCCTGATAATTAGAACCAATTCGGCCCGGTAGATTTTGAGAAATCTCAAAAGTAAAGTTTTCAAAAATTTGTTTTTTGGAATATCTTTTAGACTACTGAACCGATTAATTCAAAAATCTTATCAGCTCCTCTCCTTATAAAACAACGTCGACCGTCGCAAACTGCATCAAAATCGGTTTATTCGTTCCATTACGAACAATTTGCAAAAAAGTGTTTTTTTGAAATAACTTTCAAAATTCCTGTCGGATCGATTTTTGATATTAAGATAACTTTTTGTACTTAAAAAACCGCGCTGAGTGCTACAAACCGCATCAAAAGCGGTTGATTCGTTCAAGAGATATCGATTACGAAAAATTCGCAAAAAGTGTTTTTTTGAAATAACATTCAAAATTTTTGTCGGATCGATTTATGGTACAAACATAACTTTTTGTACCTGAAAACTGCGTTGAATGCTACAAACTGCATCTCGATTGGTTAATTTTTTCAAAAGATATCGCAATTCAAAAATTACAAAAAAAAGTGTTTTTTTAATATATCTTCGAGATTTTTTCACCTAATCGTAGAACTCAAAAATGTATGTGCATAATATTTTGAGCTTTAAGCTCGAAAATAGCGGGAAGGTTCAGGGATGGCCTGCAGGGTCAACCGATTTTTAATTTTTTTTTGCAGGAATTTCTGTTTTTTCACCTACATACCTATTTTGAGTAGGGAGTTGTGAGTTATTAAGTAACTAACGCAGTAGTCTACTATACATAGTGTGTTAAGATAGATGTACACTTCAAGGCAAACAATTAGTTTTAGGCGAAATTCTTGTATCTGATTCAATATGCGAATGTGAGTGATGCGGTTGAATATGAATTAGTAAAGTAATTGATAAAAAATTTCGTACAGTTTCATCAGCTTTAAACTCCAAGGTTGAGGGTTATCAATAATACTTGAATATGTCAAGGATGTAAAAGAGGTCATTATATGTCACTCATCACGTTCAGTTATAAAACATGCGTCGGTCCTAAACATACACCATTTAACTTTATATCACATTTTGACGAGAGATCTGCACTTCAACTAAACTACCCAAAACATTTAAACGATCACTTTTCAAAAAGTTATGTCTTTTCGACGAAAACAGATTCATATCTAATATTTCATAAATTCATTATCCAAGGGCCACAGAATCTTAAATTTGTGCCCAGGCTTATTTTCGCATGATTTTTCTGTTGTCATTACAAGTAGCATTGTTATAAGTTTGAGAGTAGACAAAAATTAGTGTGATTTAGTACAAATTCGAAACAAAAACTGTTATTAAACATACGTTACATACGTTTTTCTAATTTTATTATTCCCCATTATTGAAAAAATTACCGTTAAAGACACCTCAGCTTCTATGATGTGAAACAAGCAGTTACGCTTTTCAAGAAGGGCACTCTCAGCGATATTTAAGCCAGGTGCTGAACGTGTCCCAGCCTGCGGTCTCTGGAGACAACATCAAGTGACAAGACTTGTCATATATACCTAGCTTGACCAGACATCATAAGCATGCGAGATTATTGTTTGTTCGAGGAACATCAACTTTTGCGGTTACAAAACTGGAGCCAAGTTATGTTTTCAGAAGAGTCGAGATTTAAATTACGGGTTTGATAATAGCCGAGTTCAAGATCTGAGAAGTCCCAATACATACCGATTTTAACCGCCAAAATACCATAATTAAAAAAACTTATTAAAGCTTTAACTTATGATGCTTTAATTGTTTTGAGTGGTTTATTACCAAATCCAAATTGAAAAAGAACTTAAGAAACGGATCAAGATTTCGGTAGTAATTATTACAATTGTCTTACTTTTTGTGCTACAACAGAAGACCATTAAAAACACCACCATCATTGATACTAATAGTGTTCTAGTAATAACTAAAAATCATTCTATTATAGATAATGAGGATGTAAGAATTGTCAGACTGATTCTGAGCTTGAGCCAACAACTTATAATCAGAGGCAGATTTGCAATCAGATATGACGTATAACCAGGGTGGGCTTTAGCTGGTTATGTGTCAGATTTGCATACATATATGAAACGATATCTTATCTTGAATTTTTTTTAGCAAATTTCGTATTATCCAAAGTTGATAAAGTCAATTTATTATAAACATTCACTCAAAGAGAACTAGAGGTATAGGGGGATGTACATAATATTGTAACAAATACCCAAAGTGGATAGGAAAGTATAGAACTATATTGTGGCCTCCAAGAAGCCCAGATTTAAATCCACTGGATACTTTTTATGCAGACACTTGAAAACTGAAGTCTATAAAAATAGAAGTAACAGTGTAGAAGAATTGAAAGTTAAAATTTCGGCAGAAATAGTAAATATAAATAATTCCAACATGTTACAAAATGTAATGAATAATATATATAATCGATATACTATTTGTGTCGAAAATAATGGAGGACATTTTGAACAGTTCCTATAAATAGAATTTTTATTTGTTCGTTAAGATATTTCATGTTACTTGTTATTTCCTTTGTTAAATTTAAATAAAATTGAATTTATTTTTTATAAATTATTTCAATTATTATCATCAGTATTTTACTAAATATGAAGGTAAATATATATGTTGTCATATTTTTGGAAAAAGAAATTAAATCTTTTTGAAAAATTGAAATAATACATTTCATTTAAAAAAACTTGCCTTGATTTTTTCCCCACTTTTATTTGACTCAATAATTTTTTTTTATTGAAATTTTCGATAACCGTTGAAAAAAAGACTATAAGTTATGTTAAACATTTTTAATTCATTTCCAAAGGCAAACAAAGAAATTGGGGTGAGAGCGTTATAGGAATCACTCTCTACAATATGGGTTTAAGAGGGCTAATCGAATCAGTGTTTGTAAGGTAATTTTTCAAAATTTATTTCTTCCATACGGTTTGATCAAATTACACAAAAATTTGGAGGATCAGTAGTTGAAAGTGTACTAGAGGGTACATGTATATCTATTTTAATTAATTTTCATTTTATGTAGGGAAAATTTATACTGTAAATATAAGTGAAATTTGGACGTGATTAGCTCCTGAATTATGATATCAATCGGTAAAATTCGAGATAAAATTCATACATGTCGTCTAGAATGAATCTTCATAATTATGCTCAGCAAGTTTCAAACTTTTATTCCGTACTGTTTGGTTAAAATTAATTTTCTAAATAAGTATCTTTGTCACTACAAATATAGCAAGGAAGGGTTACCTCTATCGGGAATCGCACCTCAATGAAGTCGGTGAATAAAACGTCCAGTGAAGGTATAGTCAAGAGCAAAATTATTCAGCGGCGCATGTATAAAAACTTTCTAGAGAGTGACTACAGCTATCCGAAGCTTTTTTCCGACTAGGCCCTTATTGCGCATTTTTTTTTTGTTATTAAGAAATACGAATATTATGAAACTAAATAGTCGTATTTCCTATTAATAAGAAAAATACGCATCAAGTATTGCCTGTAACTAATAACATGTTAAATCTGTATGTTATTTAGGATGAAACATTTGTTTCCGTTTTATCAATATTACTTAATCTTTGATATTAATAATAGAAAAAAATTTAATAGCGATTAAAATTATTGGATACCTGGTGAAAACACAGCTTTAAAAACCACCACCAAATTTGCAGAAATTGCAGTGGTGGCGAGATTTTTCTATTCAAAGGTACGAATACCCCCATACCTCAGCCACTGATTATAAAAATTTTAAATTGTTACTCCCAGATAATAAAGTAGAGCATGATAATACTTCACATCAAATTTAATATTCTTGCAATAAATGGTTTTTGATTTATCGAAAATAAAAACAAAATTGGGTAAATGTTAGTGCCCTTTATCCTGAAAACGATGCATTTTAATACACGTATATATAGACTTTTTCCTTAAAAGAGGCTAAGGAGTCACATTCTGCACATTCGGTATATACGCCATGTATTTTGGCAAATAAATAATTATACTCGGACTTTGTCTCCAAATTTCGGAGAGAAATAATTCTTAAAGAAGGGACAATTATTTTTAGTTTTTGTCACATTTTCCTGGAAAAAAACGATAGTGCTCAAAAGAAGGCTCTCTTGTAATTCACACAGAAATACATTCTATTCTTACCAAAACAGAGATATAAAGTCTCCGCAATATATACCCATGAATATTGTTTAAAATTGATGCTACAAAACATCAACTAGAAACATATTTCACATAAATAATGCAATTTATCACAGAACGTGCCCCTAAAAATCACATATCACCACATGTTCACATACTGAACGGTATAAACGCGTCGAAGGGTCCGCTTTTCGACTGTAGTAAAAACCGTAGAATATAAAAATTTTATCACGTTAACTGTGCCGACAGGCGGGGGAGAAAATGCTGGAAGAGGGCCTGCTGGGGGGATATGGGCTATGGTGAAATTTTTGTTAATATTGGTTTTTGTAGGAAAATATTGAAAAAACTAAGCGACCGATTTATGAAGGGGATATTTATGCCTTCTTACAACTTGTATCTTATAAAATTATCTCTGTTGTAGTCTAGTGTACGAATAATTTGACGTTCTCAAAATAATATGTGACACACATAGACTACTCAATGGTACTATAATTTAAATTTAATTTTGCACACGGGTGCCTCTAAAAGTTCTGTACAAAAATATATCACATATTTCCGAGACCAAAATAAAATTATTGAATCAAGCCTCCATTCAAAAATGCTTCGTCGTGTCCAATCAAAAGTCAGAGTTCTTAGGTAAAATATTATTTTCTTAAATAAAAGAATGTTTTTAGCTATATGAGACGCTGGCCAGTGGCGGCGTCTGATGTGAGCCCTGGAGCTCGTTGAATAAAAAAAAACTAACCCACAACAAATAAAAAAAAAAGGAAAATCAAAAATAAAATTCTTCCTAAAATTATTATTAGGCCATATTTTTATTTTCTGTTTTTTTATGAACTGTTTTGTTTCCTACAGTCAGTGGATATCGATGGATAGGTACATGTTTTTCTATCTTTGTCTGTCTATTCTACAATTCCAGGGCTCACATCAGGCGCCGCTGCTGGTACTGGTATTAGATGTTTTTGAAGTAATTCGGTTTCCTCAAAAACCGGTTTCGGATAAAACCATGTATCCAAATATAGATCAAAACCGATTAATCGGGTAACCGGATATTCGAAAATCGGTTATCCAAATTATCGCCTATTCGAATATTAAAAAAAAACCGATTATTCGATTATCCGAAAACCGGTTAATCGGTTATCCGAAAATTGGTTAATCTGTTATCCGATAACCGGTTAATCGGATATTTCAAAAACCAATTAATAAGAAAACAGACTAGATTTTGTACAAAACCGCGAATAATCCAAAACCGGTTAACCGGTGTAACGAAGTGATTTTATTTTATAGAATTAAGTTAGGTAACTGGGTGCTATTTGTCTGTTTCAAAAAAATATTTTAACCATTGTAGTACTGCGCTTTTAATAAGTGGTATTGTC
Source organism: Rhamnusium bicolor (assembly GCA_029963845.1). Taxonomy (NCBI): domain Eukaryota; kingdom Metazoa; phylum Arthropoda; class Insecta; order Coleoptera; family Cerambycidae; genus Rhamnusium; species Rhamnusium bicolor. The sequence continues at coordinate 6,169 of JANEYF010001851.1, read as the reverse complement.
AGCTGATCATTAATAGCAGTTTAATTGTTAATTATAGATAGGTAGTATTGATATGTTTTTATGAACATTCCACATAGGCCGAGTGACCGGCAGTACGTGAATCGCGAAACGCGAAGCGCGCATTGTGCCCCGGCATCCTTGTGCCCGCGCTACCGTGAAAGAGCCTGAGACTGGAAACAATCAAATTAGTTCCCGTCTGACCGCCAACCGAAGCACCACGCCGACTTGGATAGTAAGTAAACTCGTGAGTATAAAGTCAGTAAACAGGTGACATAGTTGTAATATACCGCGCATGACTACCGCGTCTCGTCCTACTTCTGCTTTTGGCAGTGTAGCATGAGGATTTTTCAATCAAATTAGTTCCCGTCTGACCGTTAACCGAAGCACCACGCCAACTTGGACAGTAAGTAAGCTCGTGAGTATAAAGATATTGGTATTTAAATTTACTGCGGAATTATTCTAAGTCCATAAACAGGTGACGTAGTTGTAATATACCGCGCATGACTACCGCATCTCATCCTACTTCTGCTTTTGGCAGTGTTTAGTAGCATGAGGATTTTTCAGACGTTAGTCCCCGTCTGACCGCCAACCGAAGCACCACGCCGACTAGGACCGTAAGTAAACTTGTGAGTATAGAGGTACATAGGTATACAAATGTAATTGCGAATTTTTCCCAGTCGAAAAAGGTGACGTAGTTGCAATATTCCGCGCTACTTCTGCCTTTGGCAGAGTTTAGTAGCTTGAGGATTTTTCGAACAAGTCAGTTACCGTTTAGCTGCTGACCGAAGAACCATGCCGACCAGCATAGTAAGTAATCTTGTTGTGAGTATCAAGGTATAGGTTTGTTTCAAATTGAATTCGGGTGACGTATTGCTATATTCCGCGCATGACTACCGCGTCTCATCCTACTTCTGCTTTGTGGCAGAGTTTAGTAGCTTGAGGATTTTTCAGAGCATCCGAGAACAGTACGTTGCTGCCGCCCGTACCGATCAGACGTGCCGACACCGACCGCTCCAGAGAGGAAGCTGCCCAGGATACGGAAGTAGGTATTAAGGCTTGGTAAATAAAGGTATAGTAAATAAAAGCCTTAGTAAGTCGTAGTGTGCTTGTATTAACGCTTGCTTCCCCTCCAGGTATCCGTCCGCCGTCTACTTATGACCGTTTAAGTATTGCTGGTTACCTTTTTCACCGCTTAATCTCCGTATTACCGTGTCGCACCTCTTGTACGCCCGCTTACTGCCCCCGCTCGCCCGTAGTTAATACCGTTGTAGTATAAGTTGTAGTTACTAAGGTATATAAATATCAATATAAATATATATATATATATATATATATATATATATATATATATATATATATATATATATATATATATATAGTGTAAATAATAATTAGTGGGTAGAATAAATGTAAATATGTTGAATGAGAGTCTGTTCATTAACTGTAGTGTGTGGGCTGCCTTTTTCTCGACCCCTGGCTTATCCGTTTCTTCACTGTAGTTGCCCGGCCTTTATCGTCCCGCCGATAGAGTAAAGTGGTGTTTCTGCACTCTAAACAGAAACTGGCGCCCGAGATATCGGTACCGTGAGCACCGCCGTAGTGTTGGGCGTCAAAGTGACACTTCTGCTCTTGGGTAGAGCAGCGAGGTACGTCACACCGGTTTCCAGAAAACATCGCAACGTTTTTCTGAATAAACAATACATAATTCATCGACATTATAGTCTTTTTTTCACCAGATGCAGAGTGAATTAATTTCGTTTCTATTTTGATTAATAAATTATCATTCAGTCAGACGAGCAATTATTACGCTAATTCCCCCTACCATGTGAGGGGCAGGTACTCATCACTATAAGCACCGGGAAATTAATTATATTCCAAATCGATTGGCAGAAGGTCGGAAGTATGCAGGTACATGAACTAAATATTCATACTATCCTGTTAGAGCAAAATATCAATAATTATCGAGACCATGGTTGTTACATAGTATAGTGAAATGTGAAAAGGGAACTAGATAGAAACTGATAAATTTGTTGCTACATACATATACCATTTGAAATAAGTAATTTCTCTTTAAAAAAAAGTTATGAACGTGATGAAATATTAATCGTGTTCTTGTGAAAAACATGTACTTCAATTTCTATATGTATAACGGATGATCCTTAATTAATTAGTGCAATAATTAAGCCACATAAAATACAATGAATTAAGTTACCCATATTGCTGACATTGTTCTCTCTCAAGGTGGTAATTTTATCCCTAATTAAGGTCAATGCTAAAAACCTGTTTGATTAATGCGTTATCGCTAACGGATTGAGTTAATTTTTATAATTTGACATTTTCGTTACTAATCAGGGCCTACATTTTGGAAAATTTTCATTAAAATTGCTCCTTCAGATCTGGTAAAATTTGACTAATCGTCATCGTTGCGACAGAAACGTGGATAGATCAGCTTGGATTTAATTCGAATATTGTAAAATTTTAACGTACAGGGTGATTTGCTGCGATTTCCCAACCCAGTTCTTTCAGTTATAGTTTTTAAAAAAGCTGCAGTAGTTTTGTCATATACTACAAATATGGAAACCAAAAAAAAAAAAAAAAAACAATTGAAATTAAAATAAAGGATATAAAGACAGATAAAGTTACTATCTTTACAACGTAGAAATGGCTGGATTTAGAAATTAAATATCTATACAATAGACGAAGTATGCTTGAATTACAAGCATATGAACTTTAGAAAAAGCTTACCTAGAAGTTAAATAACTTAGAACATGAACAATGGTGTGACTACTGTTAATGCTTTCACAATTAATTGAAGTTGTTTATTCGCTAAAATCAAACAAATGAAAAACTCAGAAATGCTATACAAATAGAGAATATGTGAAAGAGATGAGAGGGATAAACAACAGTGATAAAGGTGTCAATCTTGATCAATCGAGGATTTGATGTGAATTTGTTAACTGTTGAAATTCGACTGAGTATATTTTCAGATGATCGCAGAGTTAGGCCAAGTTCATGAAATCCATCCTAACGGTGGTGGTGCAATCATGGTGTGGATAGACACATGTTTCAATAAGATGATTTGACTGGTCTATTGTTGAGAGAAAAAATGACAACTCAAGTGTATGTTAACAATATTATAAACAACATTATTATTCAATATCATAATGCCATCGCACAGTGGACGGAAACGCCAAAAAGCTGGCCAAAATTAAAAAAATTAAGATTTTTTTTTAAATGGAAACGTTTTAAATCATTGTAGTGGTACCCCTAGCATTAGAAATGACCGTTAATACCGGGCTGGGTTCACTACCTCAGCGAGGAAATTACTTATTGTGCGACCGTGCAGCGCGTCACTTCGGCAGCTCGCAACGCTTCAAAAATCGATAAATTTTGTCTGCAGCGTAAAAATTCTCAAAGTGCAGTTTCCTGTGTCATAAAAATAGATTCTGCATCAGAAAGTAAGTACAATTATAATATCTCAGTATCAGATCAGTTTATTTATATGGTAATTAGTAAATAATTATCGAAGTGGAGTGCATTTTTGTACATGCAACGATTCATAAACTCGACAAAAAAAGCCATAAGTTACGCGGTTGGTGATGGTTGGTCTTGAAACTTATTGGAATGTGTTCAATGAACATTTTTCGAAAGTGTATAAAAAATTAGCTGCATCTTTTTGCATCTTTGCGAGATATTGACCAAATTGTGCGCGAATGCACGGATGCATGCACATTCGTGCACCATAAAGTGGGCTCCTTTTGAATGGGTTCTCATGAAATGAAAACGTCATGCGTTCTCAACTCATGGGTTAAAAGTCATTTCACATTTTTATTCCATTCCCCAGATCCTAATTTTCCCGAAACAAATGAAACACATGAATTCGCTTCAATTCAATAATAATTTTGAACTATGTATATATTTTTGACCATAATTTTTTGAAATTCTATATGGGATTTTTCATCAGCGACCCAAAAAAACTGTATACAAAGTTTTGTAAAAATTCAGCGATAATTGGCGATTTTTGGTATGTTTTGGGGGGATTTCAGGGCCGCCATTTTGTTTTTTTCAAAATTCAACTTCAGATTCTTGATCACCGACACAAAAAAAACCCTGTATGCACAATTTCAGTAAAATAGCTCAATGCCTTTATATTTTGGCCAGCTTTTCGGCGTTTCCGTCCACTGCGCATCGGTGAGAACTTTTCTTCTGGATGATACCCGTCCTCATCGTGCATGAATCATTGCCAATGCCCCGCAAAATCTTGAATTCCGGCACTTACACTCTCACCAAAGTTACCACACCTCAGTCGCATTGACCACATGTGTGATATGTTTGTAAGAATCATACGTGGCCATCAGCCTCATTCACAAATAACAAGAAACCGAGATAGATCATTCCAGGACTTGGACCAATATCACTCAAGATTGCTCAATAAACTGACCGACAGTAAGCTGAGACAATGTAGTTGTTGTTAATGCAAATGTGGACATATGTCTTACCTTGAAATTGCTAGAACCAATTTGCAGCTTTAATTGAAGTTCTATTTTTTTAATTTTGATTCTTTTCTGCAAATGAAATGGAAAAATGGAATTATTTAAAGAAAAATAAATGGAAATTTACTCGTTGCTACATTTAAAGGCAGTTCACAACGAAAATGTGTTTTATCACAATATCTTTAATTTTTTTGAGCAGTTTATTCAGATATTATTGAATCTTTACACTAGTAATCTAAAGCGCAATGGCAAAATATTTTTAAGGAATCACGATTACCAACAAATTTCTACGGCATATTTCTTATAACACTTATGTGATACACTGATAATAAAATCCGTCATCATCATTATTAGTAATTAACTTTAGCGATCAACCATATCGTCAGTTTTTACTGCAGTTGCAGTAAAATTTTTTCCCCACCCATTCGCTATAGTTGTAAAACCACCACCACTTTCATTGCAAATCACATACGTTTCTTAATGTTACACCCAATTCTTTAGGTAAATCCACTTAGAGCTAATTAAAATATAAGTAGACTTAACCCTTTTCATTGTGCGTCCAACACCTACTGACATTGGCCGGCCGCCATAATTGATGAAGTCGTTACGAGAAAAACGCACCAGACATAATGAACCATAATTGAAGACTAATAATTAGCCATCCCAAAAATAGGATATTGGCTACCAATGGGTTAAAGAGCCCTAACGTTTTAGTAAAGGTGTAAATTAAGTTTAATTGACCCTATTTTGATCTCTAAACTGGATAGGATGAAAATTTGTTGTGCCAACCTTTTGTGGACACCCTGTACATTTAACACGTTGGTGGTTAGACCTTTTCAAGCAATATTGATTTTAAAATTGACATAAATTTACGACACTATTGTATGTTTTCAATTAAAAACAATTCTATTTTTTATATATCTTTTTATGACAATCTGTCAATAACAATAAATGAAGATTTCTCGATTATACAAATTTAACAAGTGTATTTATTTCAGGTTTCAGACTTTATGTGGCTGAAAAATTTCTGAATTATCCAGGTTTTTCCATAACAAAAATTTTGTTTCTCCATGATTTTTAATATGAAATTTAACATGATTTTAGATGTTTTTTTCGATTTTTTTATGAACTGATTTTTTAATTTGATAAAGAATTACCTAATTTCTTATGTTATACGAGTGATGCAAATCATATTACATTGAACATTATTAAATTAGACACAATAACGTAAAATAATAAAATTATTTTTTATTAGGAAATATAGCTAAAATAGTAACAAAATTTGTGACCGTCACTACACAAAGAGATCAGATTGCTTTTATTATCCGAACACACACAGTTCAGAAACACCAAAAATTTAAAAATAAATCCCATCCCATAAATATTTAAATATGTAACAAAATAGTTGAGATGACTACATATCTTTGGAATAAAATAAGGCACATTAAAATTGATTAGTAAGAATTTAGGAAACATACATTTTCTCAATTTAGGGATGCGCGATTCGGTACGATATTTTCAGATACCGGTACTATTCTTTCTGATCCTCGATATTTTGCACAGATCTTAGTTTACAGTACGGTGCGATACGATCATTTTTGACCATTACCTACCGCATCAAATATCGACAAGTATTTTAGTGAAATTGATTGGATGCTCAGGGTATGTAGTCGTAC
>JANEYF010001850.1:0-53231 GCA_029963845.1 Rhamnusium bicolor | reverse complement strand
TATTTTATTCGCTTGATAAGGTAGACATGATTTATAATCCTTCATCAAGAATATATTTTTGAGTCAATACAAAAAGTTTGGGTCCCGTGGACCCCCTTTCAGCAGCCAATTTTGCTCGTCATCCGAATTTTTCATTTGTCTTTGGCCTTTTGAACAAGTGGACTAAATTTGAAGCTTTATCTCAAAAACTGTGGCTGCTATCGTGATATTACAGACATGCGAACGAGATTTTTTTTTCATACAGTTATGTTTTTCATTATAATTCGTCGAGATTCGTCCAGAAATGCAATAAAAATTTTTTTTAATTCTTTTCCCGAAATTGTACCTTTTTCTCTTTTATTCATTATGTCTCTTCTGGTGTTACACATTCACCAGGCTTAATGTGTCACCTCAGTATGTTGTTATTAAATCTTAACTGCCAAATTTAGGAAAGTCTTCAATGAATATTTTTGAGTTATCGCGGATACACACATACAGACACACACATCCACACACACGCATCGACAGACATCATTCGGAAAATAGTCAGAATAGATTCAGAAGGGTTTTCAAAACGATATATATCAATCCAAACTCTCGAGGTCGAAAAAAATCCGGTTACTATGCTTCCTTATATTAGGTACAAAGAAAGTAAAAATAGGTAACAAAAAATTATTCTTATGATACATGCAAGTCCAAAAACCTCAAACATTATTTCGTTGTGTTTACATGTGTGCACCCATGTTAAATCAATATATAGAACCTTTTCGTAAACTTTACCATAAGAAAACCTAGTGTCGGTTAATTTTGTGGTTGATGTACAAGACATTGGAAATTTAACAAATTGATCGAAGGAATTATTCCAGAACAAAAGTGAAAATACGATCAAAGAGAACTTTTTACCAAATTAAAAACTAAAACATCAACATATTTTGATGAATTGATATATAAAATACCATGTAAAAATTGTAATAAAATTTATATAGGTCAAACAAGTAGGTATCTAAAACAAAAGGAAAAAGAACATATGAAATATGTCAAAAACAAAAATAAACCCAATATCACATCTTTGTTAGGAACATTTGTAAATTTTTAAATCATGAATTTAACTTTGACGAAACCGCAGTGATAGGTAAACAATCTAATCTAGAAAAAAGAAAATTTCAAGAAATGATAAAACATTAAAAAATTCGAATAAGTAAATTCGAGAAAAAGACACAAAAATTTAAATTCTTGTTATTTCAATCTAATTAATAAAAATAGAAAACTTTATGATACATTAGATGTTTTAAAATTATCAATCTATTTATACCTTTCGTTCCTTTCTACTTTAAAGCTTGTTTACTTGTGATATAAACAAACATTTTAGTTCCCAAGCACTTATTCATCCCTTATCTACAGTAAGTTTAACAGTGCTAAAAAATAATCTCATTGGTGTCACAGCCTCGACGAGAATAACACACATTTCAAAATATATAAAAATTTCTCATTTACTGTATGCGCCGATATACTGGAGTATTTTTCAATAAACTCAATATTATAGTTACGAAGTATGTTCCTGCCATTATGTTTTTTATGCACGAGAAACACTAGATTTTAATGTATTTGTTTATAATTTTTATATATCACTAACCTATAACTAATTCTAAATAATAATTGCAGTGCCTAAAATAAGTACATGTTTCCTACAATCTATTATAGAATAATTAATTAACTGTTCTATATTATTTCTTCCACTATTAGTTTGGATTAGAATTTATCACCCATATAGTTATAGAATAACTTACAATCAATTTATTGATATCTTACAGTGCCCTGAGGATGGTAATAAATTATACCGAAACGTCGGCAAGTTAATACAATAGTGTTTTAATTACATTGGACCTAATAACCCAAAAATTTTTACGTAGTATTTAAATTGTGGTCTGGAAATTATTATTATATTAGTTATTATTTAGAACTTTAGTTATTGAAAGTTTCATTAATTAAAATAGATATAGCCAATTTAGAGTTCATTTTGTATTAATTGATACTCTTGTTAATGATGAGGAAAGGTAAAAAAGCATACTGATAGGTCCGCAATAAGGAGAGAAAATTTTTATAAATATGATTTTTTTAGATTGATCATAATAAAAAAAAAAGGTTACGGGATATCTCCAATCCCTCAATTTATTTACAATAAGCAATATTAGTTGTTATTCAATATGATTTGAACGAAACAACTACTCAGCGGGCAAATACCCCGACCTGCATTGGATTATACCTTCAAATCATGATAGATCACAGAGACATCTATGATATCGGTCGGATAGTAGCATTTGGACCATATGAGAAGTTTCACATACCTCTCACCACTACTCAATATTAGATGTTTTTGAGATAATGGAAAATAACTAATGATCACCAGAATAAGGCTGACAGGATTACTGACAGTGTGAGGGCAAATACTCATTTACTATCGCTATACAGATACACTTTCAAAATCCTGATATTATTTTGTAAGTATTGTGGGCGGAATCGAAATACTGAAGAAATATTGACGGTCTGAGGGCAGTCAATATTTCATTAGTCTTAAGTGTTCCGTGATTAGCTTACGATACCAGTCACCGGTCATGCCCCCATCGCGAACTGAAGATTGTGGCAAGGGAGTTGATGACAAATTTTAAAAGTTTATTGAAGGAATACCGGGATATGCCCGAACTTTGGAATACTCGGAAGGGAGTATTCGGACAGAGAATAAAATAAGACAAGATATGAAAAATTGGGTATATTTTTACATTTTTGTCGCTTGGCAATCCAGCTTTTACCCCAACGTCTTTTTTTCTCTTGTTTGCTTGCTAAACTTGATAAAATAATGACAACACTGGCTTTTTCTTTATTATCAATCCTGGGAGAACAATCATGGAAAAACAAAGTACCACTATGAAAATTTCAATTTGATAACAATATTATGTGAGGTCGATTTTCGAATACTGATGATAATGAAATACTGTGAGTATCAATTATTGATAGTAACGTTGATCGTCTGAGGCTCGGCTTTAGAAAAAGATTTTTTTCTACTACCGTTAAAAATAGTTATTTTTATATCTAGAATGCTAAATGCTACTTTTGATTGTTCGGTAAATTCAAAATAGAGATGAATGATTGGTCAAACATATAAATTTGAAGGTGAAAAAATTTTCAACAGTATTTGACAGATTATGAATAATTATAAAATTAATCCCCATCAGATATGCTTTGAATAGATTACTAGCAAATAACGATAGAGACGTAATGGATATAAATAAACAAACTGTTGTTTTCAAGAATTCAGTTTTAAAGATTGTTGAAAATTAATCTAGTATCCGAGTTAAAAGAAGTGTTCATTAGAAATTAACTCAGAAAATGATGAGTATTTGTCGCTCGAAATATTTTAAGAGGCACAAGGTACAATTTTTTTAACTTATCCTCCCAAAATCCACTAGGCAGTATGAAACGTTGCAGTGCTAAGAAAATTAAAAATGATCTGAAAATGTGCTACTGGAATATTTTGAATATAAAATTACCATATAAAGGGTATTTTTTTGTGGGTTCAGGGATCATAAAAATTAAACAACACTTTTTCTTTTTTTAAGTTATCGACGTTTCGCTAAATTTATTAGCTTCTTCAGGACACTAAAAAAGGGTATAATTGTGTTTAATAATATAAATAATATGATTTTTTTATATACATTGTTTTACATTAAAACTAGTTATAAAAGAGGGTAGGCACTGTCAAACATTTTTTTTTCAAATTTGTAAAATGTAGTAGTAGTAGTAGTAGCTACTTATTTTACTAGGCAAGTAGGCCACAATGGGCCCTTTTTACCTAGGGACCTACAGTTTTGCGTGGACTCCGAACCACGGTCTTCGACTGTCAACTAACCCACCGCCTGGGCCTGCCCGCCTGCACCGCTAGCAGAGTGGCAAACCTCCTGGGTAGGTCTCTTCGACCCTCGACTCCGGCTCGCTTCTCCGCCTTCATCAGGCTAGCGGCCTTCCCGGGATTGCCTGTTGACAGCCTACCGACTGTTAGACGAGCTATCGTTCATCCATCCAATTGCCGGACTCGATCAGTGCTGCTTAAATTCACTGATCAAATATCAGAAATTAAACGGATGTCCATACCTCATCCCCTGTAAAATGTAAAAGTCCAGAAAACATATAGGACGATAAAAAAGGTTTAATAATGTACATACATATAAAAACTTACGTATTGTGCAGTTACAACATAAATATAAATACTCCGTTTGGTGACTGAAATAGCACTAATATATGATACTTTCGTGATCTTATTATCTTATAAATTTTTTATTATTATTAGATTTTTGTTGTATTAAAGAGTGCTTTTTAAGTGGTCAATAATGTTAAAGTAAGCGCTGTTTAAATTTTCTATATCTGTTTTTTTATTTATACTGTTAGGATTGAACTGTGTGTGCGATAGCTGGAATATATGCATCTTACACGCAGATCGACAAAAGTTTTCTCAGATAGCCAAGCAGCTATAAAAGCTCTTGGCTCATACCGGTGTAACTCCAAAACGATATGGAATTGTCAGAAGGCTCTAAATCCTTTCAGCAAAAACAACAAAGTGACTCTGGTCTGAATACCCGGCCACTCTGGTATGGAACATAACGAAATAGCCGACTCCTTGGCCAGAGAAGGAGCCGGATCACGATTCATCGGACCAGAACCGACACTTGGCATATCTTCAAGTAATGCTAAGATGGCTATCTTAACCTGGGCAGAAAGGAAAACTCTACAGTATTAGCATGAGTTACCAGGATTAGTTCAATCGAAGGCGTTTATAAAACACCCTTTGAAATCAAGACCTAAGAAACTTTTAGAGTTAAACAGGGTGAACCTGAAAACTTTAACAGGCCTATATATCGGGCACTGCCGACTAAACTATCATCTGCATAAACTCGGCATAGCTGAAAACGCCAAATGCCGTCTATGCTTGGAGGATGATGAGAAGGCAGACCACATCTTATGCACTTGTCCCGCTGCGCTGTGGAGAGGATCCGATTCTCAATATTTGGCAAATGGCAACTGCTGCCAGAGGATCTGGACACATTGTCACCTAGTAAAGTTATCAGTTTCATTAAGAGACTGAACTTATTGGGTGAAATATAACTATGTGTGAGCCACAATAGGCCTGCTGATGACCGCACAGGAGGGTCCACAGGGATCCATCACAAGAAATCTAACCTAACCTAACTCCAACAAAGAGGGTACAAGTTACTAGAAATAATACCCAAAGTCGAAATCCTCTTTTTATTTAATTGAAGATTAAATAAATTTGCTAACACACTTCTCAATGATTTATAAATTTGTGCAATTGCGATGAAGGGAAAAACCAAGAACCGGTCCGCGAATGGTATGCACGACGGCCTTAAGAAGGATTTTCATTTATGTGGTAAAAATCCTTTATTAGTGGACAATCGCAATTAAAGCTTAATCACCTCTCTTAGTATGATGCAAATTTATAAATCATTAAGAAGTGTGTGTTAGCAAATTTATTTAATCTTTTATTAAATAAATTGAGAGGATTTTGACTTTGATAACTATTTGGGTATTATTTGTAGTATTATTAATGGCGAGCAATTTACATTAGACGAACTTAAACAAAACCCAATACAAAATAAAATAAATAGTTCCAAAATCCTACCTGAAAATACCCAAAGCACCCTGGGTGCATCTACTAGTAGTAGAGAACAAGAAAAAGGTTCTATGAGCACGACCATAAATAAACAACCTCAGGAAAAAATAAGAGGTCTTGAACGAACAGACGAAAACAAAACAGTACGCTCATCAAGTAGAACAAAAAAAATCTAATCTTGCCCGAAACATAAATTATAAAATTGTACATTTCTTTGTCTCTTAATTTTATTTCTTTTACATTTTTTGTCATTTTTTATAACTTTATATCTGTTTAAATACCTGGTATAAATTGTTACTCTCAATAATAACATATTATATAGTAATAAATAGCATCTAAGATATTATTGTTACTTGAGGCACAATAAAGCAAAGTAAAAATGGAAAAATATATCAGGGACTTCCAAATAAAAAGCATTGAAACTCATACAGCAGCAGGCATTTCACAATTAAATAATATGCTCAAAAGTACTTCTTATAAAAACCTTAAAATATTTCATAACAATATCAGAAGTATCAACAAAAACTTAGATGAGCTTAAAGTTGTACTTAGCGAAATTCAGCAGGATTTTGATTATATAATATTATCTAAAACTTGGCATATTAATGATATTTCTCCATATAATAATGATGGATATGAACTTATATATAATGCGAGTAATGTGAATCAAAATGACGGTTTAGTTATGTATATTAAAAGTGGAATAAAATTTACCTATAAAATTGTTAATATATCTGAAATTAAGGCTATTGAGATATCAGTCAAATTTAATAAAAAAAACGTACTAATTACTGCTTTATATAGACCACCTTCCACATGTGTTAACTTATTCAATGAACAATTGCATCATTACTTGATGAATTGCCATAAAGATCTCGATATTCACATACTAGTAGGTGACTTAAATATTAATATATTTGAAAATAGTGAATATGCCCATAATTATTTAAATATTGTATCTGAGTTTGGATTTTCATCAGCAATAAACAAATGTACTAGGGTACAAGGAGAATGTCAAACTTGCATAGACCACTTATTTATTAAACATAATAATGAAAGCTACAGCTATACATCAATAATATTTGAAACTAGCATCACTGCACCTGAAAAAAAGCAAAATATCAAAAATCTGAAAATGAAACAATACTTAGATAAAGATAAACTACTAAAAAAGAAGTACGAAAGGAAAATTGGTTAGATATATATCCTCTAATAATGTTGACGCTGCTGCAGATTTATTTATAAATAAAATAAAAAATACACAAAAAAAAATTAAGTTAAAGAACTCAGAAATAAAAAGAAAATTATGGATAACTAATGGTCTAGTTAAATCTGTTAATAAACGAGATGAGTTACATAAACATATGACAAAAATTTCCAACTGACGAAAATAAAATGATATATAAGCAATATAGAAATAAATTAAATGATTTAATAAAAAACGCTAAAATTAATTATTACCAAAATAAAATAAATCAAAATAAGGATAACTCAGCAAATCTGTGGCACTGTGTTAATGATATTGTAAACAATAATAACGCAAAAAAGCAAGAAATCCATGAGATAAAAACAGAGGGATGGTGAAACGACCACAAATGAGAATAAAATAGCAAATACATTTATAAAATATTTTACAGGGTTGGAAAAAAACTTGCTGATATAATTAAACAAAAAAATACACAAACAACTTTTACTAATATAACTAAACTATCAAACTCAATTTTCCTTTCCGAAACTGATGAGACAGAAGTTAGAGAAGCCATATTTAAATTAAAAAAAGAACAAGGCTCCCGGAATCGATAAATCTAACATCTGAGACTCTAAAGTATATAGCCAATGAAATATTAACACCGTTAACTTACATAATTAATAAATCAATACAAATGGGAACATTTCCTTCAGCATTCAAAATTGCTGTAATAAAACCCGTGTATAAAAGTGGAGATAAGCTGGAAGTGGCTCATTACAGACCCATCTCTCTGATCTCAAATTTAGCTAAAATATTTGAAATGTTGTTGGAAAAAACGAATCCTAAATTATATGGACAAGTATAATACATTATCAGATAAGCAGTTTGGATTCAGGGATAACAGATCGACGCAGGATGCAATAGCTTATTTAACATCTAAAATTAGTAGGTCCATTGATGGAAAATGTCCTGCACTTTGCATCTTCGTCGATTTAGCAAAAGCCTTCGATACGGTTAGCTACTCCCAGCTTTTACGTATATTGGAGGGTATCGGATTCAGAGGAACTTCATATGAACTAATGAATAGCTATTTAAATAATAGGAAACAGTGCATGAAAATAAATGACACGTATAGTTCCATTGAAACAGTTACATATGGAGTTCCTCAAGGAACAGTCCTAGGACCGATACTCTTCAATATATACTTGAATGACTTATATAAATTACCAGTAAAGGGTGATATAGTGAGTTTTGCAGATGATACTGCTGTAATATATAAAGCCCCAGATTTGGAATCTTTAAAAATAACCGCAGAAAATGATTTTAAACTTATAATGGAATGGTTTGATAGTCAGCTTTTGACAATTAACTACAGCAAAACTCACTACATGCCCTTTACATCATATTCGAGATACCTACCAGATTTTGACACTCTTCTTATCCCGGCCCACAATGCAAATGTAAACATCTCCTTAGTGCATAGTATTAAGTATCTAGGTATAATAATAGATTGCAGCAACAAACAGTCATTTGAATAAACTAGAAATTATACAAAAATGTGTCTTAAAAATAATGTATCAAAAAGCTTATACATATCCTACTAACGACCTATATTTAGAAACAAATATCCTTGACCCTAGACAGCTATTATTTTAGGAGTTGTAATCAGGCAACAAAAACATAGACATGAATTAATCGACATTGAACACAGCTATAATACTAGATATAGACAAAATGCTTCGCAGATTCCTAAACCAGAGAAAAGTATTTTGCTAAGAAGTTATATTTATCTAGGGCCCAAACTACATAACTTAATTCCACTCGAATTTACAGAAATAGACTCGATTAATGTATTTAAAAATAAAATAAAAAAATGGTTGCGCCAAGTTCCTACATTGCAAATTCATCAATATGTAGATGGTAAAAATATTTATATTGTATGAAGAAAACAGAATTAAAATGTGTACATTCGTATGCATATGTATGTGTGTGTATATATGTGTATACATGTGAATATATGTGTATGTGGATATATGTTCATATATGTACTGTATGTATATTTAACAGTGTTTTTTTTTCTTTTTTTATTTTGCTTTTACTTTTAATTTTTTGCATAGTTTGCTGATTGGAGAAAACTTTTCCACTTTCAAGGTCCGCCTTCTGTGGGATCATTTTCTTCATTTACTTACCATAATGGGATTATATTGTTTAAAATTACCTTTACTTTGTATTTTCTGGGTGGTGAATAAAGAAATATTATTATTATTTATTATATTATTATTTATTACTATTTCGTAAATTAACTTTTACCCTCTGTGATGGAATACTTTGTTATTATAATTTTCATTATACCTTTATGAGTATTTTTCTATTTTTTATGTATAAAAAAGTTTTTCAAACATTTTTGTAAAAGTTAACAGTTCATCGATAATTTTTTTAATGACAACATTTGTGATACATCATATGAAAGAGAATATTTTTTTACATGTGTAGCATCAAAATTTAAATGTTACATAACTTTTTTCTTTATATGAAAAATATGTTTGATTCTATGAAAATGTATGTATAAATTCAACACAATAAAATTATAAAAACAAATTATAAACTTAAAATTCTTCCACCAATTTTGTAGTCACAAAAAAATAACATATATTTTTATTTGTTATTGTTTCTTATTGACAATTCAATCAATTCTTTCTAACATTGAAGTAACATTTCTATAAAAATTTCAAATAAATTACTTGCCTAATGCTAGATGAATTGAGAAATTCAGAGTAGCGTTTCTAAATTCCTAAATATTGGCGATTTTTTATTTGAGATTTAAAATGTTGAGGCGCCATTATCGAAACGTCAAAAGTAAAGCAAGGGCGAGAGTTGTGTCTTACATATTTAATGAATGTAATAAAAAAACAAGCCAAAAAACATGATAACAGACAGTCTAAAAGTAGAGAATTAATATTTAACGCGTTTACTAATCAGATTCAGAGCAAGATAAAATGTTAATTTTATTCACTTTGCACAACCACTTTTCTTCACTGGGAATTATACATTTACGAGTATCAATTATTATTATTCAGTTTTATCGACGCACTTTTTAATCATAAGAATTTATCATTGTAGATTATTTAAAAGGTTAGGAAGAACTACTTGTTAACCAATCAATTCAAAAGTACAGTAATTAGATCAAATAATTTAAATGTAAATGTTAACAATTTGATTTACATCAGCCATTAATTTTAGGCATACTTTAGTTACAAGAAGACAAGGATATAGAATGAAGTGGATATATTTCAAAAGTTATTGATTTATTTATTTTATGTGCCATAATAGATTGCTGGGATTTATAATAAGACAAACAGCTTCTTTCAAAAATATTAAATTGTTAAAAACTCTGTACTATGCATTTGTGAGGTCGAAATTAGAATATGCATGTGTTATTTGGTATACAGAACCCCAATTGTATCTGGGTATGATTGACAAAGTACAAAATAAATTTTTAAGACATCCTCATTACAAAAAATATAATCAGTACCCAGACTACACAAATATTAGATCTACATTTCATCGAAATGAATTTGACATCTTAGCATTAGATACTAGGCGTAAAATCATTATTATTATATTTTTGTACAAAATTGTAAATAACTTAATAAATGACACTAATTTATTAGGGTTAATTCCATTTAATGTCCCGTCACGACGAACTCGTAGTTCCACATTATTTAATACTTCCGCAACAATCCTCACCTTACGTGCTCCTCTCTTGGCCATGCTTAGATTGGCCAATGAGGTCAGTGGTATCATCAGTTTAGATTTTTGCTCCACACCCTTAAAACAATTTAAACAAAATATCATAAACTATTTTACTGAACTCCAATATTAGGATACATGTATAGTAGTGTTATCCTCTAGTTTTATTATGTTAAGAGAATAGAGAAAATAAATAGTATTGTGTATTTGGTAATTAGATGTAGGAATCCTTGTAATTAGGCTTAAGTCTGTTTGGATTCTATAAATAAATAAATAAATAAATAAATAAATAAATAAATAAATAAATAAATAAATAAATAAATAAATAAATAAATAAATAAATAAATAAATAAATAAATAAATAAATAAATAAATAAATAAATAAATAAATAAATAAATAAATAAATAACTTCAATACAAATATTATACTTATTACAATTTCCTCTTTACGTAATATAATCATGTACTTTATCAGACTTTCTTCGAGTATTATTAAGACACTGTGAAATGTCAAACATATTTCTATATTTCCATAGACACATATGTTACATTGATGTTGCTTCTACTTATATCGTCTCTAAGAATTGTTAACCACAAACATTTACAATCCGCAAAGACGAGGTAGCATCAGTTGAAAAAATAGGACACCTGAAATGGTAGTAATTCGACATTTGAAATTTCAAAATGTCAACGATGACATGATATTTAAAAATTTCTTGAATGAATTTTTCGATTCAATGAATATATACATATATATATATATATATATATATATATATATATATATATATATATATATATATATATATATATATATATATATATATATATATTGTTAAATTCGTTTTCCGGGTATACTCCCGCGTAGGTGATAGGCCCCGAGAGGGACCGTGGTTGTCTGAACGACCTTATTTAATCACATTAGTTTAGTCCACCTGGGCTAGGGGTCGCCGCTCTCGGTACTTGCTGTGATGCAAGTCGCTATCCGCCACAGAGACATCGAGGATGTCGGTCGGATAGTAGCATTCAGACCATATGAGAAGTTTCATACCTCTCACCACTATTCACTTCACCATAGTTAGTATATAACTAGCAGGTTGGCCACTATCATTTGTCTGTTCCATAACCTATGGCATACTGAAGAGAACAAATAAGTTCGAAATCGATCTATGCCTGGTTAGGAATTGACAAATGATATTGGTTATCGATCTATCATGATTTGAAGGTGTAATTCAATGCAGGTCGGGGTATCTGCCCGCTGAGTAGTTGTTTCCTTCAAATCATATTTAATCATATATATATATACATGTATGTATATATATATATATATATATATATATATATATATATATATATATATATATATATATATATATATATATATATATATATATATATATACATATTTAAAAATGTTTGTTCTAATTCGTGTGAAAATTCCACAGCTAAATAAACACCAAAAGGCAATTTTGTGCATTCGGTTCGAAGTTGATGTCAGTATAAGAGCTAATGCAAATAAAATTAATATTAACAAATCGACGGTTCCCATTGTTAAAAAAATTGGCGAAATATGAGACAATAAAGCGGCTAGAAGATTCAGGTCGCATCAGAACATCCAGCGCTGAGGAATAGGAACAGCTGGTTAAGTGTCTTTTTGAAAATTCATTTGAAACTAAAATATGGCCCAAGAAGGTGACGAATTTTCCTTCTTCCAGTCATACGGCTTGCCGTAGGATTAAGGAAACATAATTAAAAAGTCGTCTCGACAGTACTTCCTCATCATATCCAATTTGAAAGAAATGAAAAATAATAGTTATTTATGTACCAAGAGCATAAAGAGGCGTTTATGGAACGCGGCGTGAAAATTAGATCCCGAGGCGTTAGTCGAGGGCTCCTAACTACCATAAGGGTCATAAACGCTGGTTATAGCAGACGGGCATGCTAATTAGAAATTCTACATAAGAATTATTGTCAATCTGTTAAATTTTGATATTCGATAAAAATGACAATCATATTGTCACAGTGACAAGTAGGAATTTGGTTTTGAATTTGTATTAAAAATAAATGCAAGCAACCAAGCAATAACGTAAATATTGGTGGCCATATTGTAATTTTGTGGCAAGATTCGTTTTACAATCATTTTGTCGAAGTGTTTTGTGTTCCTCTATTGAACTAGAAATAGAAGATGAAAATTATTTTTCCTGTACCCCACCAGAAATTACCGAAGAAGCAGAGGCTGCGACATTGGATATGTTGCCTTAGGACTCAAAAATGTAGTATGAAAAATAAAGCAAAATTCCTAGGTGGACTGTAGGTATTTTATAGCCCGGTGGGCTGTAAAAGTGATACTTTAAACCCTTAAACCAAGTATATAAAGTGAATAATTAAAACCGGTAGTACATACATTATTTTATTTCGTATTATTTTCTTTGTTTCGGTTGTCTTGTTTGTCTCGGTTATATCGTTTATTTCGTTCATGTTGAGGATCTTTTTGGTTAGAAAAGAACAGTTATTCATAAAAATAGGCTCAAACAAAAAAAAGCTTTCCATCATGAAAATTTTGAAATAAATTTCCAGCGTAACCCACGCTATTAATAAAGATTTTCCAAAGTTTTAATAAACAAAACAGCTTTATTCCAAAACTGAACAAGTATGCCAAATTTCATCTTAATATTTCCATGTGGAGAGACATTATTCCAAAAAATGTTGTATCATCGAGTTATCTTTTAACACACTGTATCTCGGCAATGATGTATTTTGATACATTTTCATATGCATTTTTTCTTAAATAATCCGAAGATACACCTCCTGAGTTGTTGATACGTACTTAAAACACCCTGTATAGTTAGTATTTTATATAAATTACCTATTTTGATATTTTAACTTAATATACTTAATTTCAAAATTATAAGCAAAAAACTAAAAATATATACCGTTCCCTTTAAGGGTAGTTTTAGGTCTGATTCCCCGGTGGGGTTTTATTTGCTGTTACTAGTGGTATGAATATAATATCTTACAAATATCAGATATACCTAATTATGGGACACCACCCTGTGTACATATTTTTGCCAATATTATTTATCTTTATTGAAGTAGACTTACTAAATTTTAGTTTGTACCTCATGTCACAGTAGATGCAGCCTGTAAAGTTATTAATAATTTTGTCAAATACTTTGGGACGGGGGTAAGCTTATCTCTTATCTTTAAAATCTTAAGGGAATGATAACCACATCTAGGACCAAATACTTAACTAATAATGAAACACCGACTACCCCAAGGTTCTGTTCTGGGTCTTCTTCTATTTATTTTCTTTATCAACGACCTTTTTACCATCTTTATTAACCTCTTCAGATCTGATATATACTACACTGTAAATTAATTTGAGACGAGGTTATGATCTGGTATGATCAATATTTGCAATTTACACCACGGAAATTAATGTACCGTATAATGTACAAACCTTAACAATGACTGTCATATAATTTAATGCTGTGAAGTCTGAAGAAGTTAAGCAAAACTGTCATGTACGTGGATATATTCACAATTAGAGACCAGGTTATTTATTTAATTACAAAAAATTCATTAAATCTGAGACTGTACAACACAATATCATAAAATATATGATAAACTGGATTATAACAGATGTAAAACAAAAAATTAAAAATCAGTTACTAAAGTACTGCTTTTATATGGCAGACCAATATATATGTACCATCTTTGGATAAGTTATTGTTAAGTAACTAGAATATTTAGAAGATTAGAATCGGTTTTGCCTCAACATTTTATTTATATTACATTTACATTCTAATCATCTAGTTAGTTAACAGCAACTTACCCAGAGGTGAAAAGACTGGCCCTTAGAATGACTAGTATACTGTATCGAATATCTAGTCTAACATGGAATATGATCCCGCCATTTCTTTTTATAATTTCGTTTGTTTTCATATTTTCAATTGTGTACTTTTAAAGTATGATCTAAATGTCATTGTGTGTTTTTTATGTCACTTTTTATAATTTTTTTTTTTTAGAACTGCAGTACTTAAAGCAGCAAGCAAGACTTACCACAGATTTAAAAAATTAGTATGACTACAGATTTCTTAAAACAATGACAATACCTTCATTAATATTTGCTTTTTTCGTAATTTTTGAACGGAACTTTGTTCAACAGATTTTTTTTAATTATTAATCTACACGCCTATTTTCCCAACGGAAGAAGGCAGTGAGAGCTTTGTCGTTTATATTTCATTGTAAAAAAGCTTTCCCCGAGAACAACTCTCATTAACTTGCAAAATGATTAAATATCCACCCCTTAGGTCTATATTCATTGCGTACAAATAAAACTTTTGTTGAAGCCTATTAAGCTGGACTTTAATTTATTTTTACGTTTTTAGACTTTTACGACAGTTTTTACTTAGCACAAGGAACAAACGTATTTGCATTTGTTTAGTTAAATTGTCTGATGTTTTAATATCTTTCTCGAGAATTAAACGACACATTTGATATTGTAATTCAGAGAGATTGGCAAATTATCTACGTAAATATAACATGTAACTTGATTTTCAAAAAGGAATAAATACAACTGATGTTAAATTTTCATTAATTGAAAGAATAACTGAGACATTAAAGAAGAAAGAAATTTCTCGATATATTTTGCGATTTGTCAAAGGCTATGCAGATCATAGTATATTACTCGAAAAACTTTGTTATGCTCTGTTAGAAACATACCATTACAGTGGTTAAATCGTAATTGACAAATCGCAAAATATACGTGGACATGTAAAGCAAATAGCGTTATTAATAAAGTTATATGTACAGAAAGGTCATACGATGTGGTGGTCCACAGCGTTCTGTACTTGACCTAGTCCTCTTTTTAATTTACATAAACAATACTGTTCACAGTTTTCCTCAATTATATTTTTCTTTATTTGCTGATAAAACGAATATCGTCTTTAATAATATAAATTAAGGAGCTAACAACACTCACTCAGAAATCAATAAATATAATTATTGATTGGTTTAGTGCTATTATTACTATATGTAGAAAAAACATGTAACAAATATCAACAGAAAGAGACAAATAAAATAACTACTCATGGTGTTATCAGTTCCACCAATCACATAAAATTTTTGAGAATTTATATTGACAATCTGAAATGGGACTTTCATACTAACGAATTAAATAATATTAAACTTTCAAAACTCATTTACATTATATCAAAAATAAAAAGTGAATTAGGTTTCCAGTCTGCTCTAGTATTTAATGTGCATATTTTCATAGCTTACTACAATATGGTCTGGAGTTTTGGAGTAGAAACACTCTCCTGTAAAAAATTAAGTCAAAAAAAGAGCATGCGCATCCTTAATCGTCTAAAACTACAAGACTTATGCAGGGTATTTTTTAGTTAGCTGGGAATAATCACAGTAGTAAATCAGTATATTTAGATATAAATTGGCAATTATGATCCTTCAGATACGTTCACAGCTTAAAACCCACACAAACCTGCACAGATATGATACCAGAAATAAATCTCTTCTTATAACTCCAGATTTTACTTACAACATAAACTATAATTTACCATCTACAATTAAAAACATTAATAATTTGATATTATTTATAATAACAATGTATAATAAGAAACGGAGAAGTTTAAAGATTAACCTAGTCAAATCAGTGATTCCAAGTAAAGAGCAGGCAAGTATTTTTGGAGTTATTTTACGCATAGGATATAATAATACACTTCTCAACAATTGAAGTGGAACACTAAATAAATTGTGTACTTTGCACCACGATAACTTTTTAAACTGGTACTCCGATTAAGTTGTTTTTTAAGCACACATTTTTCGTTTCTTTGTGTATAAATTATAATAAATTATTTTTGTCAATAATGTCAGCGGAAAGATATACAGGGTGTTTTCCACAACAAAGAATTTTTAACAAATTTTAAGCAAGTTTCTGGTGCGCAGTAAACACCCTGTATAAATTACTTGCAGCTGATATTATAGCTTTATGTCTGGCCAACACATATTTCTTGAATTTCGCTTCTATCTTACATATGTTCTGAGATATCAATTTCTGTATTAATCGATGCTTTTGACCTCTTATTTAAAATAAATAAAAAATAAAAAATAAAAATGTCCTTATTTAACCTGGCTCATTGAGCTGCTGTGAGTGCCAACCAGGGCTCTACATTATATTAAACAATGTGTGCATAATTGTATCATTTCAGTAATGGTAAAAAAGATCCATAAGACTTACAAAATATGTGAGAAGAGAAAAAAAAATACAAAAAAAAAATTATAAGACAAAAAAAACATTTAAAAGAAACTATTACAAGTACATAAATATTTAAAACTGATTCAGAAGAAAAAGCGTTTTTAATTTTTTCTTAAATGAAGAGTAGGATAATGACATAAAAGACTGGGGAACTTTATTAAAGAAATCTGACGCTAAATATGAAAAAGAAGATTTAAAGAGAGTTGCTACATGCCTAGGAATATGCAATGTATTTCCTACAAATCGGAGATTATCATTGTGGTATTGGTTTCGAAAAATAAGTTTGTTTTTGGGGTATATGGGTAATTCATTTTTTTAACACTGAGTAAACAAGACAGATAAGGCGGAGCTCCCATCTTTGATGCATATTAAGCCTATTATTTAATTTCAAATGAGGAGTGATATGCTCACGTTTGGGAACATTAGCCGAGAAACGAACACATGAGTATTGGACCTTTTGCAATCTATAAGCCTCCATTTCTGTTAAACAAGGGCCATAAACAACATTTCCGTATTCAATCTTGGACAGAATTAACGAGCTTGAGAGCCTTAGCTTTGTTTCTGTCGATAGTACATGTTTAAACTGATAAATTGTTTTGAGTTTAGCGTATGAGGATTGCATAACCTTTGTTACATGTTCTTTAAAAAGTTAAATGACAATCGAAAATAACTCCAAGATTTCTCACCGCACTTTTAGTACAAATTTGCTCTCCGGTTATTGATAGTTTTACAAGATTATCTTCAAAATCACTCCTAGCATATCTGAAATTTATAAAAACGGTTTTATTGCAGTTAAGTTTTAACCCCTGTTTATCTAACCATACGGATATATTAGACAGATCTTCGTTAATTTTTGCCACGGATTCATCAACGGTTGTAGGCCGATAAGATAAATATATTTGCGTGTCATCCGCATATGAATGTATTTTACAATATTTTATAACTTTCGGTAAATCTGCCAAATATAAAGAAAACAAAATTGGACCAAGTATTGAGCCCTGGGGTACCCCGATTTGACCACTAAACTATCAGATATTTGCAAATGACCTCTGTTATATATTTTAACGGTTTGCATTCTGTGTGACAAGTAGCTACGAAACCATGCTATAGTATTTGATGTTAAGCCGAAGTAGTGCAATTTTGCTAAAAGCATTTTACGATTTATACAATCAAACGCCTTTGTAAGATCAAGCAAAACGGCTGTAGTTATCATAGACTGATCTATAGCTGCTAAGTAGTCATCATTTATATCCAAGAGAGTTGTAACAGTACTATGGCCGGTGCGAAAACCATATTGGGCATGAGGGAGCAAGTCATTAATTTGTACATGTTGTTTTAGCTGATCGTTAATTACCCTCTCTAATATTTTCGACAAAATTGACAGAATACTAATAGGCCTGAAGTCACTTAAAGTTTCTGGTTTACTTTTTTTAGGTAGAGGTATAACGCTCGCCGTTTTCCATTGAGAAGGAACTGTATTAGTCTGAAGCGAGAAATTTATTATATGTGTGACTGCGTCCATACAAAAGGGTAATATCATTTTGATCATGTTTAAAGAAAAACCATCTACCCCAGCTGCATTCGATTTAATTCTATTAACAGCGATTGAAACACTTTCTGAGGTAACAAATGTTAAAGACATTTTGCCTATAATAGTTTTAAGCGTATTGTTGTTATAAAAATCCATATCCTCGTTACTAACTAATGTATTCGGAACAGAATTAATAAAGTGGTTATTAAACATATATGGATTACCAAGGTTACTTTGACCATCACTGTTTAAACTTGAATTTAGAAAAAAATTAAAAATTATTTGTATATATTTTAATAGGCATTGAAAACAAGAAACTATAGCGTCGTTGAGTGTAAAAAAACATCCACTCTGCCTATTTGGCTGAATTTAACCTAATAGTTACGTTCAGTAGATTTAAACCACTCTATCGGCTGATAGAAGCAGTAGTAAAGGACAATATTACACAAAACCTTCACGAACATCTTTGTAATGCTGATAATATCAACAACTATTTTATGGATTCCATACCAAATTTAAAATCAAACGATCAACATAATGATCAATTTTTAGAAATAAAATTTATAGATGATATTATATTCACTTTCAAATCTGTTGCTGTTAAAAAAATTGAGGATATCATAAATAAACAAAAAGCTCACACCTTAGGCCCCGATGGAATATCAGGGAAAAATGTTACAGCTTGCTTTACGATGGATATCGGCCCCATTGACACATATTATTAATATGTCATTAGAACTACGTGATTTACCTCCACAATGGAAAATATCATGTAAACTAACACCCAAGAAAAAATCCTGAACAACTTAAAGATCTACGCCCTATTAGCTTACTTTCGGTACCTCTAAAATCACAAAATCAGCTATACCGGGGGCCACAAGTCAATGTACGCCCCCAATATTTTGGTTGTTTTTGAATTTAAAAATTTGGTTTTTGGTACACATAAATTAGATAATAATGGGCTACTTTTGGACTAACAGGAATGAAAATATCACTTCCTGTTGAACCGAAAGTGACAACAACTTTTTTTCTTAAATGGAATGATCATATTTTTTTGATGGTTTCTCATTAAGCATAAATTTCTAAGTGCAACAATTTTTTCAGATTTTAAAAATTACAAGAAATAAGTGAGATACGAACAATTTTTTAATTTTTTCAAAAATAGCCGCGTCAGATGAATGCGATATAAGAAAATTACTAAGTAGGCTATGGAAATTATTAGTAAGGTTGTAGACTTGTCTGTAAAGAAGAAAATAGTTGTTTGAATTACTGATAGGTACCAGTATTTTTAGGTTTTTTTTCAAAAAACGGAATTTAATTTTCATTTTCATTTCCGTAGGGGGTCCTATGGAAATTTTTTTTAATGGAACTGTACTATTTTTTTTATTAATCAGAAATAATGATTCATAAACTATAATTATTTCGCCATTAATCATTTCTTAATGATATCCTTCGTAATAATAAAAGTATTTTTAAAAGGTAAACACAAATTAAACAAGAAATAATTTTTATAAAACGTTACAACCATGAATAAATAGAATAACAAAACTATTTAAAACCTAAATTATAATAAACCATTATAAAAATTGTTCAAACTTTTAACCGTTTTGATTACATACACAGAGTAGCGCGACTTATTGTTGCACGTTTAACATTCTGTAATTGTTGAGGTGTTATTTTTGCAATATCGTGTCGAACTCTTTCTTCCAGATCTTGCCTTGTGGTTGGAGCAGTCATGTAGACTCTATTTTTCAAATGCGCTCAAATAAAAAAATCGAGTGGAGTTAAGTCAGGCGACCTTGCAAGCCATCTGACTGGATCATGGGTCCCAATCCAACAATCTCGAAACAATTGATTTAAGTAATCCCTAACGATAATAGCATTGTGTGGTCCAGCCCCGTCTTGTTGGAAGTAAACATCGCCAATATTGGCATTGGGAATTTGATTAATCTGTGGAACATTATATTTTGGAGAAATTCTAGATATCTTGATCCAGTTTGAGTTCCGTCAAAAATTATTGGACCTATAATATGGTCGTTCAGTATGCCTAACCAAACATTGAAGCCAAACCGCTCCTGAAACCGCCCCTGTCTCATAATGTGAGGATTTTCAATTGCCCAATATCGAGTGTTGTTTCGATTAAATAACCCAAGGTTTGTAAATCTCGATTCATCAGTGAACAAAATGTTTTTGATAAAATTCTCATTTCTTAATTGGCGTAACTGTAACCAATTGCAAAAGGTTATTCTTCGTTGATAATCATTCTCATACAAAAATTGATGCAATTGATATTTATAAGAATGATAGCCGTGTTTCTTTAAAATTTTCCTGGTTGATTCTTTGGAAACTGGTAATTCATGCTCAATTTGTCTTACCGAAATGATTGGATCAACATGCACTAAAGCTAATACATTAATTTCCGTTTCTTTATCCACAATAAAACTTTCTTTAATTTCTATATCAGGTTCAGTTCTAAATTGATGCTCCAACCGGGCGAAATAGTTTCTCAGAGGTTGTCTTCTTTCTGAATATCTCTCTCTATACAGAGTTTGTGCTCTAGTTGCATTACGTTGAGTCTCTCCATAAATAATCAACATGTCAACTTTTTCATCTCTTGAATATTTTTCAGCCATTTTATATCAATTTTCTTGTTTATAACAAATTTAATACATTTGCTTCAGAAAATTTGTGAATAAGTCAAGAATAATTCAATTGTTGCGAATGTCTGTCATTTTCATGGCTATCTGCAATTTTGGATTTAAATGTAGATAGGTACCTTACTAAAATGATTTGTTGGCGCTTACCTTTTAAAAATACTTTTATTATTGAAGAATATCGTTAAGAAATGATTAATGGCAAAAAAATTATAGTTTAGGAATTATTATTTCTGATTAATAAAAAAAATAGCACAGTTCCATTAAAAATTTCCATAGGACCCCTACGGAAATGAAAATGAAAATAAAATTCCGTTTTTTGAAAAAAAACCTAAAAATACTGGTACCTATCAGTAATTCAAATAACTGTTTTATTCTTTACAGACAAGTCTACAACCTTACAAAATATAACCAAAGCTTTCTTAGTAAGTTTCTTACATCGCATTCATCTGACGTGACCATTTTTGAAAAAATTAGAAAATTGTTCGTATCTCACTTAATTTTTGGAATTTTTTAAAATCTGAAAAAAACTGTTGCACTTAGAAATTTATGCTCAATGAGAAACCATCAAAAAAATATAGTCATTCCATTTAAGAAAAAAAGTTGATGTCACTTCCGGTTTAACCGGAAGTGATATTTTCATTCCTGTTAGTCTAAAAGTATGTCTAATTTATGTGTACCAAAAACCAAATTTTTAAATTCAAAAACAACCAAAATATTGGAGGCGTAGATTGACTCGTGGCCACCCGGATATGAACAACTTTCTGTATAAGTCCTTATAAACTCAATAACTCCCACTAATCAGTCTGGATTCGAAAGGGTCACAGTACCTCTTCACCACTAAGTAATATAACTGATGAAATTTTGCGAGCCATTGACAATATTCAAATATCTCTTTGACATTAATTGATATGACCAACGCCTTTGATTCTTTAGATATTAATTGTTTAATTGCAAAATTAAGTTATTATGGCATATCTGGAAGTACTTTTTTCTTAGTTTCAAAAACTATTTCCATGCCAAACAACAGTTTACTAGTGTGAATATAGGAAACTCGATACGAACATCACAATATAGATCAGTTGTAACCGGTGTTCCACAAAGATCTATTTTGGGACCACTTCTCCTTAATATTTTATTGCAGATATATCGAGACTTCAGCTACACTCAAAATTATACATGTATGCTGATGATGTTCAGCTGATATATAGTTTTTGTCTTGCGGAATTTCAAATTGCTGAACACATAAATGATGATTTAAGTCTCATATATGAATGGACAATCTAAAATACTCTTAAATTAAATGCTAACAAAAGTCAAAATATTGAATCTCGGCGAACTTAATTTTCTAGTAAATAATGAAGTCATTGCATCAACCAATAGCATCAAAAATCTTGGTGTCCATTTTGATTCTTTACTAAGCTTTTCAAATCAGGTAAATAATATTTGCAAAGAATCTTTTTTATTGTTTAAAACAGTTACATTCATTTAAAAAATATCTTGATACAAACACTAAAATATTGCTTTCTGAAACTATGGTTCAATCGCATATAAACTACGTAGACATTGTATATGGTCCCTGTCTTTCACAAGATGATAAATACCGAATCCAAAAATTGAAAACTGCTGTGTACGATATTTTTCAACTGGCCCCAATATGGTCATATTACTCCGTACTTACGTGCATTCAGTTTATTGAATATGTGGTACAAGATTTATACACATTGTGGGATTTGTTTTAACCGCTTTGAGAACAGAAAATCCGAATTCTTTGTTTAATAAAATACAAAAGTGCACTGTACTTCACAATAGAGATCTTAGACAAATTGAAAATAAAGTTTGTGTTCCCTCTTACAAAAATTCATCTTTTCGATCTTTGTTTTCATTCATAGCAGCATATATTATTAATAATTTGCCAATCCAACATAGCAACATGTCGGTG
The DNA here is from genome assembly GCA_029963845.1 of Rhamnusium bicolor. Lineage (NCBI taxonomy): Eukaryota > Metazoa > Arthropoda > Insecta > Coleoptera > Cerambycidae > Rhamnusium > Rhamnusium bicolor. The sequence goes on along the minus strand of JANEYF010001850.1, from coordinate 30,232 downwards.
TCAATGGTTAAATCTAAATTAAAAGAAGACATAATTTTATCTAAATTAGAAAATTTTAATGTACTAATGTTCTAAATTAAAAAGGTTTTTTTTATTTGTTTTCATTTCATACTGATATATTATAAATGTATATTTTTGTACACGCGAGGCGATGTAAAGCAACACTGTTGATACACTTCCTTTTGGAAAAAATGTCACGTCTCTACTTGTACTGCTTGTTTTTTTTTAATAAACGTATTGTATTGTATTGTATTGTATATAATCTGAGGTAGCTGTAATAGAAATTATATAAAAAAATATTTTCAAAACCTCCTTTCTGAAAATGAATTAAATCGTTTTGAAATACCTCTTATGTGTCATCATTCCACATAGGAGATATTTCACACATAGGAGGTTTTTCAAGCTCAACGACGCGACGGTAAATCAATAATTGACGTTTTTCGGTGACATTTGGTGATCAAAAAAATTGTTACGATCAATTTCTCTTAAAGACGATTATAGCTGACAGAAAATGGTGTATCAAAAAGTGAGAGGCGAGAAGATTTAATGTTGGCACCAGTGTTGGTAACCGTGCCTGGAAAATGTGTCAGAATACGAATACATCACGGTACACCCATGGTGGAGGATACCAGAGAAGACAACATCTTTAAATGACAGATTTCTGATAAGATCTGCAGTTCGTGACAGAACATTAAATGCCACAAATTAAACAAAGTCTACGGACATTCACTAATATAGAAATTACAACGCAAACTGTTAGAAAGCGACTACACCAAGCATATTTACAGGCTAGACGAATGGCCAAACATCCGCATTGAATAAGGTAATATAAAACAAATCGTTTCCAAACTGGATGACAATGCAAGGCCTCATAGAGAAGGAATTGTAAACATTTTTTTTAGAATTGAACCAAATCAACAGAATGATATGGCCAGCTCTTTCTCCAGCCCTTAATCTAATAGAGCATGTTTGAGATGCTGTAAAAAGGAGAATAGCTTAATGATCGAATCCTCTAGAAAATTTTGAAGAATTAGTAGTGGCCGTACGTGAATAGGTTTTGCCACAAGAGCATATTGATATAATTATGGAAGGTATGCATACGCGATGCGAAGAAGTTATAAGGGCCAGAGGAGGTCCTACCAGTTATTGATATTTAAAATCAACGTTAAATTTTTCTGTTTTTCATATTTCTTTTTTATTTGTTGAATATTGAATTTTTTTTTTTGAAAATAATGCACAAGTACAGAAAAATCGATATATCAGCACACATGTTAAAGGTCGAAGCGAAATTCAAAAAAAGATATGTTAGTGAGACATGAGGCTATAATATCAGCTGCAAATAATATATACAGAATGATTACTGCAGACCAGAAACTTGTTTGAAATTTGATAAAAAATCATTGTTATGTAAAACAGCCTGTATTCTTTCGCTGACATTATGGAAAATAAAAAAAATGTAGTTTACAAACAATGAAACGACGGATATATACATAAAAAAAACTTATCGGAGTACTAGTTGAAAAGTTATCGCGGTACAAAATACATAATGTTCCACTTCAAGTGTTGAGAAGCATAATTAGAATCCAACAATAAATTCCAACATTTTTAAGATTATTACTTACCACCAGTTGAACAAAATAGTACTTACCTGAAACAAAAGAAACATAATTATTAAACAAGTTATCTCTAGAAAGTTGTGCGAACATGTAAAGATAGGTTTTACCACAAACATTATAAGTCCTACTGATTCTGTGATCACTAAATCAGGTTTTACATAATACAATGAGGAAGACCTATGTAGATGCAAGATGTAAAGTTTTTATTGTGTGAAAATTGTTGATATGTCAGCAATTTGACAACTACATAGGCCCTAGTTGGAAGATAATCGGAACTATATTTTCTTAAAAACCGTTCAGATTGTAACACAGACCATTCCAACTAAAATTAATTCATATATAAAATATTTGTTCCTATAACCATCTCAAAATATGCAAATTAAAAAATTTGAATTCTAAAAGTGCGAAATTAGTCAATCAATGATTAAATAACCGAGTCAAAGGGCCGGTACTTTCAGTCTTGATTAACACCAGTCGGATGATAATATGCAAGGAAACCATTGTCGTATAGTGTTTCCAATATGAATTGGAACAGCATAGAAACACCAACAACGGGAATTTATCATATCCATGAGCGTCGATCAAAAATGTTTGGAATTATCTTTTAATTCTTTTAAATAAATCGAATATTTTTTTATTATTTTATATTTTATTAAGTTAAGAATCTTACTCACTTAGTTAACGACATTTTCTACAAACTGTAAAAATTGATATTGTGTATTGTATAAAATGTCACCATCCGGCAAAAACCAACGTGGAGGTGTGAGTATTTTTTGTCACGATAGGATAGGAATATGAAAGGTGTTAGTATGATGGAATGTTAGAATTAAATTAGAATTAAATAACTTATTCAAATAAAATATAACACAACAAATAAAACAAAAAGAAAGAAATAAATAAATATTTGCATTTTGTTAGAAACTCAAAAAAATCAACTCTATAAATCTCTTCAACCGTTCATCGACTGAACGTAAAAAACGTTTAAACAAAAATGCTGCGTGGCAATTGAATCACAAAAAACAAGAAATAAATATTTAAAATTTGTTAAAAACTCAAATAAAATCAATTATAAATCTCTTGAATCGTTCAAGCTAAGTTGCTTCCATTACTAAAAAAACATTTAAACAAAAATACTAAGCGGCAATTGAATTATCAGAAGAATATTCTGAACTAGAATCGTCACCGGTTTGATTAATAATTGGTGCTATGGATGGAAAAATAGGATACTCGTTTTCTTGTTGGATAACACTGACTTTCGCATTTTCCCCATATGTCGCTATTGCTCACTTCATTTACTACTTGTCTATATTATCAAGTACTACTGAGCTTAAAGTTGTGACTGATTGCATTTCCGTAAATGTTTCTTTATAGTGCCCCAAACCATCTCGATCGGATTAAATACGCAATAATACGGTGAACGCGAGCGTATGACCGTGTCTCTTGCAAAGATCATCAATAATTCTTTCTTTATCGGAACTTTTTCAGGGATGTCCATATTTTTATTCCTCATACATTTTAAAATGTCCACCTTTTTGGTACTATTATTAGGTATTTTATGTAATAAACGCGAGTGATACGAAGCATTGTCCATAACAATGACCGAATTTGGAGGAATGTTAAGTAGAAACTGTTCAACGAACCATTTTTTGAACAAATCCGCAATCATGTCTTCATGATAATCAGCAGAGAATTGTTTATGTTTTTGGCCGACAAGAGCAATGCGTTGGGTACAAAACCGTATTTGCTTCCAGCATGAAAAATTATAAGGCGCTTTCCTCTCGAGCAAGGTGTATTCAAACTACAATTTTTTAGAGTCATCTACCCAACCGTACTGAGCAACATCGTGTGTGTCAAACCATGTCTCATCGATATATACTATATGCCTATTTGATTCACGGTATTCTTTCATTTTATATAAGTATTCTCGTCGAAGTTCAACGATACGTCGCAATTCCATTATAACCTTTCGATTATCTATTTTTTTGTGTTTAAAGCCGCAATCTGATAAAATGCCTCGTAGCGTTTTTAAAGATTTATAATTATAATCCGGATAATCACGCAATTTATCACGAATCATTTCTCAAGTTGGTACTTTATTTTCCTCATAGAAACTATAAACCGTTCGCCGAATAACGTCTTTTGAAGTATCGTCAATTCTACAAAATTTTAATTTTTTCCTTTCCGCTTTGTAGAGTGATCTATAACATACCCTTCCTTAATAGCGCGATAAATCCTAGAAGTCGAAAGTTTAGTTAATTCATGAATTCTATTTACAATGTCCCTACCTGACGTTTCAATATTTTCTCTCTTTAAACATTAATAAATATTTAAAATAAGACGCTGACATTGAACATGTAAATCCTTGTTCTTATTAAACTCCGAACTAGTTTCAATTAACGGTTCAATCTTTTCTTCAGATAATTCATTTTCATGCGTTTCAAAGGGCTTCGAAAAAGCCATGTTAATAATAATAATTAATGCAAATATTGAAATATTACTAAAACCACCTAATAAGATCACTAAAATGCTATAAATACCTCACAGAAAATTTCTATTTATCCAAAATTATTACATGAACTACACTGTACGGTCAATATAAACAACTAGTCCAGTAGTCTATTCAAATCACGACTTAATTCGCCAGAGTTCGGACACTACCGCCCAAGTTTCATATCTGGTCCGCTGCATTGGCACATTCTCATATAGAATGTAATGTAGAGGTATCGTTCAATAAATACAAGCACAATTTGCGCTCTATTTCTTTGACGATGACAGTGAAAATGCGCCCTCCTGGTATAAACACTTTAGACTGAAGTGTTTCAATTCATATTGGATAAACTATAATAATGAGAGAGAGAGAGAGATAGTACCATCCGATTAGTGTTAACCGAGATTGAAAGTTCCGGCCCTTAGCATTGGAAGAGTTGCATTTGGTTTGCCTCAAGAGTTAAGTTATTGCTTCCAATGGCGAGCACATAAAATTTCATTTTAAACTGCAAAACAAATTTAAAAACACTGATTTTTTTAATTGATGATCAATAGGCAGCGGAAATATATACCATTTTCAGGGCTGACAGTTATATAAAAAAATTATATTTTTTAAAGAGCCTTTATATAATTGAATTAATGATATATCAATGTCATTAATACATATGCGTTGATTTATATACCTGCAATATATGCAACCAATAGTGCAACTAGTATTGAGACGAGAAACCGAGATACAAGTATATAATGTTATACGTAACTTTTCTCCTGCTTCCCAGTCGGAGTTGGCCCCACCAACGCATATGATTGGTTACTTTCGCGAAGCGGTGTTGGCATATGATCCGCTTACCTGGGATACAAAACAATGTACAAAATTCGTGAAAACTATCTTGCGCGTTTTATTACTGCCTGCTAGTGATGGAAATAATCGAGATATTTCAATAATCTAGTATTATTCGTGATATTTTATTAATCGACCAATATTAGTAGTACTAATTTTAGTCAATTTAGCCTCCAAAGTTTTGTTTTGTTATTTTTGTATCATGTTGAGTGCATTTATTTACAATAAATAGTATTACGTACTAATTTTTGGAATGTTTTATATTTTATTTACTTTACAAATAGGTAATAATAAATATTTATTTAAAACAAACTACAACATTTACTTTATTTCATATCAACCCTCGGTATTATCAATATTTTAAAGAGGCCTTTAACACTAAGGGAGTTTTAGTGACAAGAAAATTTATTATAAACAAAATATAAATATCAGATAATATTTTTTTAGTTTAAAAAAAATTAGGTTTAATGACTATCGTATTTATATCTTGATTTAAGTTTTTGCTGGAAGTAATGGTGTCTGTTCGGACGCCCAAAATATGTAAGAAAGTATGTTTGGGCGTCGGAATATGTAACAGTGTTTGCATTTGGATAGCTGGTTTGAAGAATTAATCCAGGATTCCTGTTAGTTGTAAATAAGAAAGCCCAAAGTATACATAACAGAGTTTATTTCATTAAAGTAACATTTATCCAAAACATGAAGTCAAATAAACATAAAATCATATTTTCTAACAATTAAACCAAGTACAAAATTAATAAATCCTTTTTACATACATACATCGGTGAAATTAGTTTACGGAGAGAAGTGTAATTTCGGTGATTAAACGGTACGAGGCACGGTAGGCTTCAGTTCCACGTGCTGACGGAAACATCCAGAACTCGATGTGACGGTAAGTTCAATAATTATTGAACGGCGGTGGGTCCAGCTCAACGCGCTGAAGACTCACGACAATAAATAATTACGGGACTAGTGACGGCGCGGCGGTTGGTTTAGCAATTATTTACTAACGGCGGGTCTAGCTCAACGCGCTGAAGGCCCGGCAATAAACAATCACTAGACTGGTGACGGCGGTGCAGGACGGTAAAATGGCTACCAACACCAGGAAGTCTAGCTCAGCGCGCTAAAAACCTCAAGATGCTACAAGACATTCAGCCGGGTGGCGTCGTCGTCGAATTCTGAATTCTAACCAATTTTAGTCAAGCTCAACGCGTTAAGACTCCTCAACTACTCAGCTCAACGCGCCGAAGGTAATTTTCAGTAGAAAACTGAATTGCTTCTCTTGGCTACAGCGATTCTATTTATACCAAAATTATGGCCTTGGTGACGTTTCATATTTCGTGGGGGCAGCACATGCCAAACGGTAATTGCAGAAACTATGAAAATGAACATATGCATGTTTCATCGCATGGCGGCATGAAGTGCGCGAAAGCACAACACTAACGGGAATTTCCGAAACTATAATAATAAACATATGTATGATTCATTACAACTGGTAAATCAAATCTATGGGTTTGCTGTATTCTATTGTTGCAACTACTTAACTAATTACCTATTAATTCGATTATTGGTATCATATCTCCATTATTCCCATCACTACTGCCTGTTCATGTGAACTATTTATAATTTGCACCACTAACCTCGGTATATGGAGAACGTTCATTGTCCTTGTACAGTCATATGTACACATCTCATCGCAAAATTTAAAAGCCACGAAAGCAGAACGAATATTAGTTGTAACCATATATGCTTTTAGTTGTTCTGAATAATACATTATATCCAAGCAGTATGTATTTCATTATTCATTTTATACTTTTCCTTTCATTTCTCTACGTACGTCTTTTTGTCCACAATGAGGCTGTAGTAGCTATCGGTCTGGACTCTGGTCCAGTTTTCTCTCCCGAATGATCAATGTTTCAGTATATTCTTATTACGATCTAAACGGTACAAAATTGAGGTCCTGAGTTTTAAAAATGTTTCGTGTGTGAACAATTAAAAGACAAGAATTAAAAAAAAGTATTGATTTATAAAATTGATTCAAAAGATACAATTTAAACAATAAATAAAATTTCAGATATCTTCATAAAATGTTTAGGATTTTAATATTAAATATTAAAAAATATTTTAGGTGAACAATTATAAAAAGTATACACAAAAATATAAATAAATACTAATTTTTTTTATATAAATACTCCAGGCAGCTTTTAGAACCCAAATTTCTGCCTACTATTGGCCCGATTATTAAAATTGCAGCTACAAAGTCTCTTCCATAAAAAATTCAGGTTTTTTCAGTAAGACAGAAATTGAGATTACATTATAGTATTTAAGATATTTTACACAGGGTTAAGTTTGGGTAATAATATTATATTAGTCTTAGGATATAATAAATATATATAATCATTAGTTATATACTTTCACAAATTTACTGAATAAACCTACATAAATTTTGTTTTATTTCAGTTACTCAATTAGCTTTTAAAAACATTTGTTGCGAACTACTTGATATGAAAAACAAATACAACATCAGTAAACTTTAATGGCTTTGCTAGAAAGTAAACGTTCTTACAGCTTTAATTAAATGTATCTTTGGTAAATATGGATATGTAATATAAAACAAATATTTGAATTATCCATCCTAAGAAAATATTACGGATAAGAGGATCATATAACACAATACGAAACTTAAGTTCCATTTTAGAAGAGTAGAATAATATTCTGTACTGCTTTGTCACGTAGGTATCGATAAATAATAATAAATAATAAAATGTTGTTGTGATTGGTTTCTTGTAGTTTGTAGTAATTTATTATTTACAGTGAGATAAAATGCGTATAAAAACTACGTGAAATTATAATAATATATTTATTTATATACTTGTCACGATTTCTATAATAACGTCATGAAAATATATGAAAAACTTGAAGTTAAAATTAAAATTTGTTTTTTACTGTATTGTAAAAACATATATTATTATTATATATAACAAATCGTTTTCAGAGAAGCTGATTAGGATGTTAACTCTGTAATTGCCAATATTGCAATTGAAATCGCACATAACTACGAATATGTAATGATAGTTGGTGAAGATATTGACTTCTTGGTGCTATTGAGAGCAAGTTCAAATAACAAAAAAAAAAGATAAAATGCATATTCGAGGCAGATTTAAACAAAATTGGTTTTCATATGGTGAAGGATTCATATCCATCACTACGCTTTTTGTATTATTTTTCTTCTTCAAAATGCAGTAAAACAGATTAATATGATCAAAAGTATTTTATTTTGATACGGAGGTTTCTCCGGATCCAAGTCCATGGGGAAGTTTTTTCCTCAAACTTAGTCTCTCGAATCAGCCCACGAGAAATGTCTGTGCATTTTAAAAACATCCTGTCTAACTATAAAAGGATATAAGGAATGGAATAAAATCAGGACAGAAAACGAGGCGTTATACATTTTTAACACACTTTAAAGTAATATAGAACTACAGATCTCAATAAGCACCCAGTGCCCGAAATTCTTCGTTATAAAACAGCTTTTTATTCAGTGTTCCCAACATTTCTAAATGACGTTCAGTTGAAGCGGATCGTTTAGAAAAGGTCCCAGTGGGCCGGGCGAGGGATAAGAAAACTTCCACTTTCATTTGTTACTTGTAAAGTGATTTCTCGGATGATGTTCATTTATTTCATTTCAAACCGAACTCCTGCCAAGCCAACCTCGAATAAAGGTCGTACTAAACACAAACTTTCATGATCTAAATTAAATTCCCTGCGGCCTTTTTGCTTTTGATTCTTAGCATTCTCACTGAGTAATGACCTATTTAATCAGTGCTAAAGCGTTGGTATTTAATTTCTTGTATCCACATTGTTAGATGGCAGAGCCCCTCAGTACAATGCAGTTCAGCGTTTGCTCTCAAAACTATGAACAGCAAATAATAATATTACAAATTTAATTTAAATGTTTTTCACCGGCGAAAAATATCTATTCTGTTTAAAATAATAATAATAACAATAATAATAATAATATCTTTATTATCCATTGGACCAATAATTACATAGGTACCGTCAAAATACAAAGCATACTTGATACATAACTAACACAACACTAAAATAAAAACTGTTATAGTGTATAACAATAAATTATCTATATAAATGTAAACTAACACAAACATTAAAATTATTTTCATTATGTCTTCTACAATATAAGAATTTTAGGTAAAATTCATGTGCCAGAAACATACTAAAATACGCATTCTAAAAATTCCTTGACACAATAAAAAACATGTTTTAATAGTAAAGTACGTACTTCATTTTTAATTTTTTTGTGCTGTTAATGTCCTTTTAATTATCCGGAAGCTTGTTGAAAAGTTTATTCCCATATAATGGGGGCTTTTCTTGTGAAGTGATAAAGAATGAGCAAGTGTTAATAAATTATCATGTCCTTTTGCTTCATAATGATGATTGTGGCTATTTCTCAAAGAATATTTTAAGATCTAATATCACAAGAGAATTTCCACTTAATATATAAAGAAGGAAGTAGTAATATTTTAGTTCTTTAAAGTATTTTCTTCATGATGGCTGCTTAATAACTCTTACTATATTCTGTATCGCTTTTTCTGTAATTTAAAAACCCTATCAGAATGATGAAAACTGCTCCAAAACGTAATGCTATAGGCTATCCTTGAATAGAACTGTGCATAGTAGACAATAAAACATTCCTATTTGATATATTTCTCAATCTGTACAACACGAAACAGACAGACGACAATTTATTACATAAATTGTTGATGTGATTTTCCCAAGTAAGGACATTATCAATTTAAATACATAGGAATTTAGTTGCTTTTACTTGTTGTAATGATTGACCATTAATTTGTAGTAAATGACTCTCATTGATAATTTAACATTCTAGGTGTGAATTGAATAAAAACAGTTTTTTCATTTATCACTGAATTTATCATTGTTAAACTTGGCCACAAATGTATTGACTCTCTGCTGTGTGTTATCAGCTAAGTTTTTGAGGTTATTATTTGCAATTAATAGTGAATTATCATCAAGCAAACATAATTAAAAGACATTCTTGGACAATGTTAGGTAAGTCATTTATGAAAAGTACAAATGGGAGTGGCTCCAGTACCGATCCCTGTGGAACTCCACAGGGTATTGGCAAAACCGTATACTTAATCCCATCCACTTCAATCATTTTTATCTAATTTTTGTTGAGCAAAGTATGACTGACAAGATCAAATGCTTTGCTCAGATCACATGAAGACACCGGAAACATTTCTTATTATTGTACTGTTTAATATATAATTCATTAGAGTAGATCTGCCCTTTCGAAAGCCATGTTGTTCATCACACAGAATATTATATTTGTTACAGACGGAAATAATTTTATTATATACTATTCGTTCCAAAATTTTTTAAACAGACGATGAATAGTGATATGGGTCTGTAGTTATCAATAGTTGAGATGGCTCCTTTTTTATATAAAGCAATGATTTTAGCTATTTTTAGATCTTCAGGGAAATATACCTTCAGATAGGGGGCAGTTTATCATATTTTAGCTTAACGGTTTACTATGTTATCATTGCCAAATGAATTAGATATTTTTAGTCCCATGATGATATTGAATACTTCAGTTTTAGCAACGGGCTCAATGGATATTGTAAGTTACACTTTTTCAATATTTGTATTATTTATGTTTGTATTCTTAAATTTTTCAGCTAGCTGAATAAGTGAGAATTTACAAAATGATGATTCATAGTATTATTTCTTATGGACTACTTATCGCATTGGCATTAAATTTTAACTGAGGGATAATTTTAGATCTACTTGATGTGTTACTAAGGTCCTTATTAGTGTACGTTCTTAGAATATTAATATCTTTCAATTTATCTGACAAAATTGCACTTGTTTCTGAACAAAATTATTATATAAAGTAAAAAAAGCAAAATTTACAACAAAACAAAAATTTTTCAGTCAAACAAGCACACCACAACTTATACAACTTCAACTGTCATAGTGACAAAAATGTAATTTGTTTTTTCTGTGGCACTATGTTTTTATAAAAATCTTATATATAAATTTTCAATATTATGGAGACCCCTGACATGTCATATCATAGAAAGACATAAAATAAGTCAAGTAGTTCAAGCCGTTTTGAACTAGTTTTGGATTTTCTTAGATATACTTTCAATTAGTCTTATTAAACTTAGTAGTAGGAATGTTCATCTCTTATATACTTCGATCATTTACGAATATGATAAATAATATGGGGCCCAATACCGAACTCTGTGGAGCGCACAGATTGAGATATAAATTCCATAGATCTATGACTCTAGTATTGTATAAATTGCTTTTGTTACGAAGATAGGATACAAACAAATAAATTAATTCTAGGTTAAAGCCTAAGGACACAATTTTTTTAATAAAATACCATGGTCCATTCTGTTGAATGCTATAGAAAAAATCCGTATAAATCACATCAACCTGCCTACCACCATCTACCCTTGATTTCCGCTAAGTACTGTGTTATGTAAGTAGGTTCGTAGTTGTGGAATGTTGTGAGACAAACCCATGTTGATTGATACAGGTGTTCGATGGACTTGCAAATAAAGCCTGTTATGTAAGAAAATTTCGAATACCTTACCAAAATTGTTATAATTGTTATAGCTCGGTAGTCTTGGATATCAGATTTGCTGCATTTTTGTGAAATGGGCAAATTTCGACTCTCCACTTATCAGGATATGTATTTGTTTGCAAACATAGGTTAAAAATGTAACAGAGTGGTGAAGCTAAACAGTCTTTTAAAGAAAAAGTTAGCAGCCATCAGGACCTGCAGTAAAGTTCGGCTTCATTTTCTTAAAGACATTTAACACAGCCTATTCATTTACCGTTGTAATTGTAATGTTAATATTATCGCTTGTGTCTACAGGAATAGTTTACATTATGACTTGACAGAATATAGGAAGAGTCAAAATGATCTGTTATTGTTGTTATTGTTGACATATGCCTAGAAGCCTTTTGGGTAAATGCTAATTTATCTTTGAGGGATTGTAAGTAATTTTTATAAGACGCGTCAATGTCTTTCTTGATTCTGTTTCTTAAAAATTTTACTTTTCCGGACCGAAAAAAGCAGGATTATTAGGTTTTTATAAATGCAAGAAGCCACCTCTTTACGTCTTATATCGGTAATTATGTTTGGTAAACCAAGGGGGAAAATTCTTTTTTGAAGAATATGTCATTGGTACAAATGTCAGAAACGTTGTTATTGATAACAGAGTATAAATAATCCAAAACCTCATAAGCATTATCAATTTTATAGAGGTTATTCCAATTTGTCTTGCCTAGTTCAGTAGAGAGCGACATAAGATATTTTTGTAATTGCGTAATATCGAGCTTTGTTTGGAAGATTGTTTGTAATGTAAATCAAAATATAATTCGATATTTAGTGGTGGTTAGTACATATCTTCTTTAAGCCCGCAATTATCAGTTTCTTTTACAACGAAATTTTATTATGTAAAACATATATATATATATATATATATATATATATATATATATATATATATATATATATATATATATATATATATATATATATATATATATATATATATATATATACTTACTTACTACATTTCAACCATAATGTCACAATGATGAAAACACCCTATATCGTATGGATTAATAATCACTGTCCCTAAATATAAGACATCGAGCTGTTGGTATCTACTGCTGTCATTGTTCTTTTGGTTTCACTCTAACAAGTTTTTATATCCAAATTCCTTTTGTTTTTTTACTTCATAAAAATATACATGTCTATTATAATTCTAAGAATTTCAATCAATATGGATCCTTAGTCATCCATTCATAATGTTGTTAATTTTACATAGTAGTGGTAGTAAATTACCAACAATTAATTATTAGTGTTTTTTTCTATAATTTGTCAAGAAATGTTTGTAGTTTTCAATGAATACAACTTTAACTTTAACCTCACTTTCGTAAGTACTTTTCACTTTTTTCCATAACTTAGTTTAATTAATCATAATTTATTGTAGAGTTCCTGATGAAGAAACAATAAAAGTTTCGAAAGCTTGAACAGAAAAAAAGAGTTTTCTTTTATTACCTGTCACATGACTGCAATCCCCTTAAAAATTAAAAATATTTGTTTTTATATATATATATATATATATATATATATATATATATATATATATATATATATATATATATATATATATATATATATATATATATATATATATATATATATATATATATATATATATATATATATATATATATATATATATATATATATATATATATATATATATTAAATTCGTTTTCCGGGTATACTCCCGCGTAGGTGATAGGCCCCGAGAGGGACCGTGGTTGTCTGAACGACGTTTCGGCAGAATCTCATCTGCCATCTTCAGGTTCTAACCGTTAACTGCTTACTGCGGCTTCTGGTTACTCGAACTGAAATGACGTTTTCTGGATCTGGCAGTTCTTTATATACTCTACCTATGTTACGCTCTGTTGCTCTCGACTCACTCCGGGCGTCATGGTCTGCTGCACCCATCTCCTGATTTCGAGCGCGGCTTCGTGTAATCGGTCCTGTTCAGGCGCGCATGCGTGTATCTGTGCTTATGTCACGGTCTGTTGCACCCATCTCCTGATTTCGAGGCCACTCCGTGTACTTGGTCCTATTAGATTAGCTCTGGTTGGTTCCTCTTCGTGTGTTCGTTGCGTTATGTTTCTTGCTTCCTCATGGATAGTAGCATGTAATATTAGAGCAGGTTTCCATGTGGTAGGTAGTCTTTGGGTGTCATCTCGTGTATTTAGATTGTGTGGTCTTTTCTCTATTTCTATGGCCTCCCTGATGATTCTTGACTTGTAATGCTCGATATTGGCTAGTGTTTTTTGTTTTGTCGAAATCAATCCTATGTCCTGTAGTTTTGACATGTTGAGCTAAAGATGATGTTCTCTCGTCTTTTCTAACAGCGTTTATGTGTTCTTCGCGTCTTGCACTTATTTTTCTGTTGGTCTGTCCTATGTATGATTTGTTGCAATCTTGGCAAGGTATTTCATATACCCCTTGACTTTCTAGAGCAATTTTGGTCTTTGGATTTCGAAGAATGGTACTGATTTTCTTGTCGGTCTTAAAAGTTGTTTCTATTTTATGTTTACGTAGAAGTTTGCTTATTTTATCCGTTGTTCCTTTTATATATGGCAGATAGGCTTTTGCTATGGGTTGTTCGGAGTCCTCTTGATTTCTCGGCCGAGATGGTTTTGACAACTTCTGTATTCTTTGTTGTGTGAACCCATTCTTTCGCAGCGCTTTGTGAAGAGTTGACATTTCTTCTTTGAGGTTGTCTGCATCTGCTAGTCTCTGCGAGCGTGTGACTAATGTCTTTACTACTGAGTTTAGTTGTGCTGGATGGTGGTGTGACTGTGCATTTAGGTATCTGTCAGTGTGAGTGGCTTTTCTATAAACTGTGTGGCCTAGACTTCCGTCCTGCTTCTTCTTGACCAGTACGTCGAGAAATGGTAGCTGACTGTCAGTCTCTACCTCCATGGTGAACTTAATTTTTGTCGTGTGTACTATTCAGATGTTCTAAAGTTAGTGAGATTCTCTCTTCCATGAGTCCAAATCACAAATGTGTCGTCGACGTACCTTAGCCATAGGCTTGGTTTTAATGGTGCAGATTGTAGTGCTCGAGTTTCTAAATCCTCCATAAAGAGATTGGCAATAACTGGAGATAGAGGGGAGCCCATCGGGGCTCCTTCGGTTTGTCTGTATCGTTGCTCATTGTATGTAAAATAGGTATTATTTAGGCAATGTTGAGTTAGCCTAAGAATATGATCTGCTGGATGATATTTTCGCTTGATAATGTCGAGTGACTCCTCTACGGGTACGTTGGTGAACAAGGATATGACATCGAAGCTCACTAGAAGATGTTCCGCTTGGACGGTCTGATTTCTTAATAACTCAATGAAATGGTCTGCATTTTTCACGTAGGATTTAACTTCCTCGGCAAACGGTTGTAGTTGTCTGGCTAAGTGTCTTGCTAACTGCTGTGTGGGTGACCCTATTGAGCTAACAATTGGTCTTAGAGGAGCTCCTTCTTTGTGAATCTTTGGTAGACCATAAAATTTGGGACATCTTGAAGACTTCTCTCGCGGGATGATCTGGTTCTGTGTCTCTTTGTCGATTGGACTGGCTTTGATTTTGGCTTTTGTCGTCTTCTCCAGGTAAGTAGTAGGATCTGTGGTAATAAGCTGATATGCAGTGTCTCCTAGTAGACTTTCTATTTTTGTATGATAATTGTCGCTGTTCATCACTACTGTTGCGTTTCCTTTGTCTGCGGGTAAGATTATGATGTCCTCATTTTGTCGTAAGGTCTTCAGTGCTTCTAATTCCTCGTGTTGTAGATTCCTCTTTGGTATACGGGCTGTTCTTAATATACGTGACGTGTCCTGGCGTATAGTTTCCGCTATGTTTTTATCTAAATTGCCAATGGCCGATTCTACACCACAGATTATGTCTTCTACCAGTAGACGTGCTGGTGCTATCGCGAAGTTAAATCCCTTGGCTAATACATTCAACGAGGCCTCATTGAGATGGTAACTGGACACATTGTGAACTACTCTTGTAGGTTCTAATTGTTCGGATTTCTTGATGGGCTTTTGTTGGAGTTGAAGGCGGTTAAATTTATTCTTTAACCTCTCTGTAGTTAAATCATTATCTCTTTCTTCCCTAAAATGTGCAAGTTGGTCAATAATGGTCCATAATGTCGGGTCGATAGTTCTGCTTAAATAAAGATGCTGGTCTAGTAACTGTGTATTGATGTTGTCTAATGTCCGTCTAGTGTCGTGGATGGATTTTCTCATCAGGGTTAGGGCTAGTTTTTCGGAGAATTCTTTTTGTGTGTTGATCCTTTCTGTGGAACGTCAATTCCATGCATTTCGGAATGATATTTTCATCCCGGCAGCGTTGCAGAAATGCGAGATTGTGATAACATTTTCTCGAAGTTTCTTGTCTGATGAAATGTCTTCTCCCCGTAGAGACATATTATGTTGTTTTTCAGGTTTTCGCGGTGGTGAATGTTAAATTCGTTTTCCGGGTATACTCCCAAGTGTAGGTGATAGGTCCCGAGAGGGACCGTGGTTGTCTGAACGACGTTTCGGCAGAATCTCATCTGCCATCTTCAGGTTCTAACAGATAACTGCTTACTGCGGCTTCTGGTTACTCGAACTGAAATGACGTTTTCTGGATCTGGCAGTTCTTTATATACTCTACCTATGTTACGCTCTGTTGCTCTCGACTCACTCCGGGCGTCATAGTCTGCTGTCACCTACGCGGGAGTATACCCGGAAAACGAATTTAACATTCACCACCCGCGAAAACCTGAAAAACAACATATATATATATATATATATATATATATATATATATATATATATATATATATATATATATATATATATATATATATATATATATATATATATATATATATATATATATATATATATATATATATATATATATATATATATATATATATATATATATATATATATATATATATATTATATATTTTTAATGATATGAATGAAAGTCTAAATTGTTTATTTATTTCATAAACACATTTTACTAAACGTTTGCAATGTGGCCGTTTTCCACCTTTGATTACGCGTAATGACTAAAATATAATTTAAAAATTTTTCTACATTTTTAATTATTATTGAAATATCTTACTTTAAACGAAAAAATAATCTGATTTGGCACTTTATACTTTAACGTACAATAATGTTACTTAATTAATAATTTGTGCGTATACAGGACACTATCACCTTTTTACTGTTTTATACTAACGACGCCGAATTCCCGGTTTACAACCGCCCGAACTGAAAGTTTGAATTGGGTTGTAATTTTTAAATTTTCGTCCCTATTCTAATTAAATTTTAAAGTTTCTAAGAATCTGTTGACCCACGGATTACCGAGTGGTGTACTTCTAATTTTTAGTGTTGGTTACTATTTTGTTTGGTTAATTTTATAGTTATTGTAGATTTTGTTTAAATTTTGTGCGTCCGTTTTGTCATTTATTGTTTTTGGGTTTTCTTTATTTCAATCATCTTAAGATTCTTTTTTTTGGTGTGTTTTCGTATCTAATATTTTTGTTTTGTCGAAGCCGAATTTGCGTTTTGTTGTCCGCGTATGTCTGTGAGTGTTGTTTTATTAATTTTATCATACTTGTGGGATTGGATTCTTCTTTCAGACGTTGGAAGTTTGGCCTATGTATTCTTTGTCACAGTTTTTCACATGGTGATCTCATACTCGGGGCCTTTTTAGGGTAGGGGTTTTTATTTTGAGTGTACTGAAATTAGATTTTAACAAGTTATGTCCTCTTGTGTTAATGTTTATGTCATGTTTTTTTATTTTTTCCTATTTTTCCCTATCTTTTTGTAGTACGGGATGGATACGCAAGTACGTTCGAATTATGGTTGTATTTGTGCATTTTGTTGTACAATTTATTTATTCGTTTTTTAAAGATTGTATTAATGCCTTGTCAGAATATTTGTTTTTTGTGATTTTTGCTTTTTTAATTGTCCTTGTCTGATTCAGATCCGAAAGGGTGATGGCCCGATCGGCAATGCCTATAACTACACTTTTTTTGGGATATGATGATTTGATGTGAAATTTATGTATCTTCTGACATGTGCTTTGCAACCACTGTGACCCAATTGTATGATTTCATTTTAAATCGTGAATTGTAAGTTTGTTATGGTATGTAAATAAGTCGAGAATGTAATTTATGTATATATGTATATAACACTTTTACCACACGACAAAATAAATTACATTCTCGACTTATTTAACTCATACCATAACAAACTACAATTCACGATAGAAATAGAAAATGACAATAGACTAAACTTCCTAGATCTAACTTTAATAAAGACAAACAGTACAATTAGGACACAATGGTTTACCAAAAGCACATGGTCAGAAAGATACATAAATTTCACATCAAATCATCCTATATCCCAAAAAAAGTGTAGTTATAGGCATTGCCGATCGAGCCATCACCCTTTCAGATCCTGAATACAGACAAGAGGCAATTAAAAAAGCCAAAACAGCCCTCACAAAAAACAAATATCCTGACAGGTTCATTAATACAATCTTTAAAAAACGAATAAATAAATTGTACAACAAAAATGCACAAACTACAACAAATAATTCCGAACGTACTTACGTATCCATCCCGTACACAAAAGGACTGTCAGAACAAATAGGAAAAAAATTAAAAACATGACATAAACATTAGCCACAAAGGACATAACTTGTTAAAATCTAATTTCAGTACACTCAAGAGTAAAACACCTACCCCAAAAAACCCACGTAGTTTATGAAATACCATGTGAAAACTGTGACAAAGTATACATAGGCCAAACTTCCCAACATCTAGAAAAAAGAATCCAATCCCACAAGTATGATAAAATTAATAAAACAGCACTCACGAAACATACACAGACAACAAAACACAAATTCGACTTCGACAAAACAAAAATATTAGCTACAGAAAACCACACCAAAAAAAGAGAAATCTTAGAAATGATTGAAATAAAAAAACCCAAAAACAATAAATGACAAAACAGACACACAAAATTTAAACAAAATCTACAATAACTTACTCAAAATTAACCAAACAAAATAGTAGCTGCCCTTACAAAAAAATTAGAAATACACCACTGCCACAGCAATCTAAGTCAACAGATTCTTAAAACTTTTAAAATTTAGGTAAAAAACACATGTTACAGGCATTGGAAATTTTACAAATTACAAGCCACCCCAGTTCAAGATTTTAGTTCAAACTTAGTTGTAAACCGAAAAACATCGTCGGTTAGTATAAAACAGTAAAAAGTGATGTGCTCGCTATACGCACAAATTATTAATTAAGTAACATTATTGTACGTTAAAGTATAAAGTGCCAAATCAGATTATTTTTTCGTTTAAGGTAAGATATTTCACTAATAATTAAAAATGTAGAAAAATTTTAAATTGCTTTATATTTTAGTCATTGCATTGAAAAAGGTGGAAAACAGCCAACTAAACGTTTGTAAAATGTGTTTATGAATAAATAAACAATTTAGACTTTCATTCATATCATTAAAGAACCAAAATCCCAAGAACACAATTGCTATAAAAATATATAAAATAAGGTTCAAGAAGTCAAAAAGAAAACAACTTTCTTTCAAACTATATATATATATATATATATATATATATATATATATATATATATATATATATATATATATATATATATATATATATATATATATATATATGTATGTATACTAAAAATCGTAAATTGTGATATCACTGTTTAAAAACTCGTTGAGGGAGTAGTACGCTTTCCTTATTAAGAACTTTTTATTACATTTCTGAACTCGTTTCCTTCAAGAGATTTCACTCCTATAGGTAATTTGTTATAAAAAGTTGGAGCCAGATGCAGTGTTGCATTCCATGATTTATTTAATCGTAAAAAATCAATTCTAAGATTGTCTTTGTGGCGTGTCATGATTGTGTATACTTTGTGATGTATTATAATGGTCTAAGTTATTTTTTATGTATGTTATATACTCAAAAAATGTATCTGCTGAGAAGGGTCATAATGTTTAGATCTCTATATGCATTTCTAGCATCTGCCCGATATTCTATTTTTGCTATAATACGAACTGCCTGTCTTTGCAGTTTAAATATCCTATTTGTGTGGGAAGAGTGTCCCCATGCTATAATAGTATAATTTAAAACAGACTGTATGACTGTGTGAAAGGTCATAATACAAACCTGCTGACTCACAGTTTTTATTAGGTTTTTTAATAAAAATATGCTCTTAGATATTTTGCTAGCTATGTAGTTAACATGACAATCCAATTTTAAAGTAGGGTCTAGAAAACTCCTAAAAAACTTTATTGATTCTGGGTTGTTTATTTATCAATTTTACGTGAGGAAAAGGTCATTTTTTCAGTCTTATTTACATTTAGTCTTAATTGGCTTGCTGAAAACCAATCCTCTACCTTTGAGATAGAAGCATCCATGCAAGATTTTAGTTGATCGAAATCGACATTGCTATGTGTAAAATTTGTGTCGCTCATGTGAGAGAAGTAAAACACTGTCTGTGAGGGATGTGGAATATCATTAATGTATATGAGGAAAAGCAGAGGTCCCAGGATTGGATCCCTGGAGACTCCATGGGTTATTTCTCTCTCCCTCAGAGAGGCTGCCCCCATAATAGGTTACTTGGGATCGATTTGTTAGATACTCAGATAGCAATTTCAGACTCATAGCTCCGACTCCATAATATTCCAGTTTTTTTAATAAGATTGTGTGACACACAATCAAAGGCCTTGGAAAGGTCGCAAAAGGTTGACCCTACAAAGTCTCCTTCTTCAAAACCTCTGATTATGGTGTCACATAGTTTGTTTATGGCACTTTTGTCTTTTCTAAAACCGTATTGATGTTCTATCATGAGTTTGTTATATTCTAGGTAGTTATACAACTGTTTCTTTAATAAAAGTTCTAATATCTTCGATATCACTGGTATCAGCTTCATAGGTCTGTAGTTGCTTGGATCAAATTGATCGCCTTTCTTTAAATATAGGAATTACTTTAGAAATTTTAAAAGCATGAAGGGTAGACACCTTCCTTTATGCATTGATTAAACAATTTTGTCAAAGGTATTATTAATATATCTTTTAAGGATTTAATTAGCATTATGTCTAAATTATAAAAGTCTTTACTATGTTTATTTTTTAATTCATTTATAGCATCTCTGACCTCAATGTAAGTAACCTCTCTAAAGGAGAAACTTGGACTTTGGTTTATTTATGTTAGCTCTTACAAGATACTCTTCATAAAATTGTTTCCCGTAAATTATTTACTATGTTGTTTCCTACGTTTATAAAAAAAGAATTTAAATCATTTGCATGAATACTCACTTCCTCATTCGTATTTGTTTTTCTATTTCTATTAATGACCTGCCATGCAGCCTTTGCCTTGTTATTTGCTTTTTCGATAAATTCAGTATTCGCTTTTTTATTTTGCTTTATTTATCGCAAGACGATATTTATATCTATAATTTTTCACCGCTTCAGCCAGCTCTGGTGTCCTAAAATTTTTTTGTAGATCTGTTAAAAACTTTAACTTTTCCCTCATGTCCCTAATGTCATTGTTAAACCATTGTATTTGGGTTTTCTGAGTTGAATTTATTTGTCTTTTTACCTCTGGGAATGCAGTATTTCTAAAGTGTAAAATCTTTTGAAGAAAACAATTTACTTGATTATCTGCATCCAAATTTGAATTTATAAATTCCCAGGATTCTGTTTCAAGTAAACGATACATTTTTAGTTTACCTTGAGATGTGATTAGTCTGTAAATAATGATTGGAGATTTGTTACTACTCCTATTTTTTAAAAGGTTTATATCTACACATATCTATGGCAGAGTGATCTGACAGTAAAGGATCATATACATTTGTTACACAGTCTAAAATATCACAGAAGTTGATGAAAATATTGTCGATACATGCTTCTAGTCTTGTACTTTCATAAATCATTTGTACAAAAACCATACGAATTGACTAGGTTTGTAAATGTATGTTTTTTTGTACAGTTTTGGTTGAAATGTATGTTTAAATCACCGTTAATAATGATATATTTGTTCATGTTAAAAACTCTGTCAAGCAATGAGGTCATAACTTCTAAAAAATACAGTGAAGTCTCCTTCCGAGGTCTATATACAGTGGTGATGATAAAATTCAATTCCGTAAGTTCAACAGCTGAGAGTTCACAGTTCATTTCTACAGAAAGTGTCCCTATATCATTTTTGGGTTTATATTTAATATTGTTTTTATATAGTATGATTGTGCCACCATGTATATGTGTGCTTCTTGCATAAAAATTTGCAGTTGAGTAACCATTTAGGGATAAAGAATCAATCGCATCTTTGTCTAAGAAGTGTTCACTAAAACACAGGACATCATAATCATGGTTTCTCGTTTGCATTAATGCCTCACATTCTCCGATTTTGTTTCAGAGTGAGCGTATGTTTAAATGAAAAATGCTTAACGATACGTATTTAGCATGATATAATTTATTGTCATTTGACTCGTTTCGAGATGATTTATTCAGGATAAGTTTATTTTTTCTTGCTGCCTGTTTCCTTATCACTTTTACGCACCGGGGATTTATGAGTAGTGGGCCCGGACACAATTTTATTGTTGCATGCTTTTCTAGTTTGCTTAGGTTCACTTCTGAGCCTGCTTCCTTGCTTATTTAAGAAAAAATTTTTGTATTACTTTCATGTTCCCAATTCTGTTCATGGTCGTCATCTTGTCTGTTTTTTGGGAAGGTGTATCTGCAGAAACCAACCCCTTTAGGTCAGAACGTAGGATTATATGCCTCATCTTTTAATGCATATTCTAATCCTACTTTGAATGCTTTTGTTCTTGTTCTCTTAGTTGGAGATCTTCCACAACCACTGTTCTGTCTTTCATAACTGACTTGGAATTCAGATATTATTTTGTTTTGTCGGCTGTGACTTGCAATTTAACTCTAAATAGAAAAATCCATATCCTTTTTTGTACTCCCTCTTCACGTGCATTTCCATCCCCAATTTGTATGGTAGATTTGGTTTTTTCGTTTTTTAAGAAATCACTATATGTTGGTTTATTTTTATTTATTAGGTTTTGGTCCTTTTCTTCGTCAAGGTTTATAATATTATGCATAATCTGTAGTTGCCTTTTTTCCATATCTGATGTTTTTGCTTCCTCTTTTTTGTGTTTTTTTTGTTTGGTTGACTAGGTGTTTTTTGTTCTTGTTTGTTTATATGTCTATTGATAGTGGAAGGTGTTTTTTGTATCTCCTTGTTATTGTGTCCAGAGATATAATGGATTTTATCGTTATTTATATCGCTATTATTATTTAAATTTCTGAAATAGGACTGCACTTCTTTTTTGTATAAAGGTTTTTATAGATTCACTGTTTTCGCTGTTTTTTTCTTCTTCTATGGTGTGTTGTTTTTGTGGTGTTATTTTCGTATTACTTTTCAAGTATTTTAATTCTTTTTCCAGGGTAGAAGGTTGTTTGTAAGTTTTAGCTCTGAGTTAAGCTCTTTTAATAACTTATTTTCACCCTTTAATGATCCAGTTGAGATTTCATTTGTACATCCAACCTCACATTCATCATTGGTTAAAGTTGTTGGTATTTCATTGGATAACTCTTGCTTGGTGCAACATTTTTTTCTTGAGGCACAACTCTTGTGGAATTCTGCTCCGCAGTTCACACATTACACCTTATTTATCACTTTTTTTTTCATAATATTTGCAGACACTTAAAGCAATTGTGTCTGCTTGGTCAGCCATTTTTAGATAGAAACTTTTGCTCGACCTTTCGTAGATACCTTCAGAAACTAGGTAAATAAGCAACATTAAAATAATCTTATTCTTGTTTTGCCCAATAGTTATAACTCCACATCACCAGATTTTTTCTTTTAGGAAAATTTGGATGGGAGAAGACTTTCAGCAGACAAGACGCTATTTCATTTCCACCCCTTCCAGTAATAGACTCATCCCATATGCACATAAACGCATCATCTGTATTGGACAAATGAACCCAGAAGTTAAAACAAGACAACTGCCGACTGTAAAACATATCCGAATGAGTCAATGTCGGAATGAAAAGAACTTGTTCCCAATCAATTGAAATAGTATTATCTTCACTATCAATAGTTTGTGAGCTTGTGATGTCGGTATTCATTGTGGATCTTGCTTTTTCCGCCTTGTGATGGTGCAATTCCAGTTTTTGTGCCTCTTGTTTCCTCTCTGGGTTGGTCAACGGAATTGATTTGATCTTATTTTGATAAAGATCACACTTCGAACATGTATCTGATCTAGGCCGTCCGAATCTAAGATTTGGGAAGTCTTTTTCGAATAATAGTGAGTAATACTTATATGTAACTACTGAATTTGGATTTTTTTTTGTTGTAGACCAAAAACATGCGATTGAGATTTAAATCTGGACTCAGGAATTCTTTTATTGATTTGTCCCGGCTGTAATGATTTTCCTCGCAAGGAAAGCTCTGGATATGATCCCTGACTTGCTGACGTAGTTCTGGCAAATACTTTGTTACTTTGGTTTCTTTACCACGTTGATCTGTGTACGTAGTTGGTCCCATTTTCTTTTTTTTTGACAAGTACTTGCACTCTCTTGTGGCTTAGCGCAAATATATTAAAAAAAGTTTTTGTGCAAACCTGTACATGCTCTCCACTACCATTAGGAACCGTGTAAGTAATCGTACTTTGGCGACGACTTTTCCTCTGGTGTATTATACGTGCCGTGCCATGTCTCCTGCGCCTTTCGTTTATAACTTGAATCAGCCCCAAAAGAAAAGTACTCTGCTTATCGTGATTTGCAGCTTCATAATAGTGTTGGAATAATGAGTTTCTCTGGTTGAATGTTAAAGATTTGCAGGAATATTTACAAGAACATGTTACCTGCAACAAGAGCGTAATATAAGTACCTAGTTTTCTGATTTTAAAGTTAAAATTGCTTACCTCTTGTTCAGGTGGATTTTTAGCCGGTACAAGGACACTTTTATAATTTGTATGTTGCAAGCCACTAATTCTGCATCTTTTCCTTTCTCTACTAACACTCTCAGTACCTATCTGCCGCCTTTTTTACTGCAATATTGCCGAGTTGTACATTACCGCGTGTGTTCATTTTGTATACTAACAATGTTAATCATTTGGAATTTAGACCCTTTTAACGTACAACAGGTACTGGCGCTTCGACCATGCGCAGCTTTGCAGATCACAAAATGATAACTTCCTGTAGCGGATGGCACATAGAACGTTTTGTATGCTATTGGCCTTGGCACATAGACCACATAACAAGTGAAATCAAAAATTAAAAGCGGCACTTAGACCGTTTTGAATTTCCACTCTTCAATTGTAAAACATACTGAGAACCAACCCTTCTATCTGGGTGATTTTTACTGAATATGCGCTCCGTAGCTCTAGCACAATTATCGTTTTTAAAATAAATGCTGACAATTTCTATTCTCTTCTGAAGGGTATAAACCATTTCGAGAACTCACTCTAGTAAAATGTATCTAGATTTAAAATTGGTTGTGAACAAATTAATGTTCAAGGACTATCAAATACTTATAAGTCTTTTATTATTCTAAAACTAAACGGACAAGGAAAGTGTTTTTTGTCGAAAAAACTCGTGTTGATTTGAGAGCACTAAAAAATGTGGTTTTATTTTATAAATTCTAATACCCAGTGCCGTGTATTTTATGTGTTTTTAAACAATTTCGATTTTGTGTAATTATCAAAAATAAAATTATTTTCCTTAAGAACGAATCGATAAAAGTTAAAAAAAAATACACAGTTATGTAGGGAATTGAAAGACCTTTCAAAAGATGTATCACTCGACCCCCTTGCCATTTGAGGTATACAAGTATTACATTAAAATATGTCATTTGGAAACAAGGTCGACGTATTTCACCAATTTTTCAAAAAAAATGTATCTCCAAAGTTATTCAGGGTGCCTACTGTTGGTTTGGGCACCCTGTATAATAAAGCAAGTAGAGAAGCTGTAGAAAATATTGTTTTAGAAACTATAAGAGAAAATCCTAATATATCGTCTCGCAAAATACAGGAAATTGTAGGAATCCCAAAAACAACTGCCTTGCGTTGCTTAAAAAAATAAATAAATTCAAACCCTACAAAATTAGGACTAGTCACCTTCTACACCCAAACGACTTTCAAAGGCGTCTAGATTTTTGCCAGTGGTCTTTGCGTCAGAGTACTGAAGGAACAATTATATGGACAGACGAGTCCCATATAAACAGTGCCGAAATTTTTAATCGGCATAATAACCACCAATGTGCTCATGAAAATCCGCACGTAACCGCTACAGTTAATCGTCAAGGACGATTTGGATTTGGTGTATGGTGTGGTTTTATTTGATACCAAATAATAGGTCCTCATTTCTTTCAAGGTAATTTGAATACCGAAACTTATATTAACATTCTATGACAAGAAATAGAGCCCTTTGTAGGCAATATGCCTGTCAGACAATTTCAAAGATTATATTACCAAGATGGCGCCCCAGGTCATATGTCAAATGAAACACGAAATTATTTACATGCTCAATTTGGGGAGGATTGGATAGGTATCTATATATCACTCAGGACTAGTTTATCAATGTCTAGTTAGCTAAGTTAACTAAATTGATAACTAACAATTAATTTAGCTAACTGGACATTAATAAACAACAAAGTAGTTTAGATATTGTTAAATTTTTTAGGAAATAATGGTCCTATTTTGTGGCTAGCTAGATCTCCCGATATAACCCCTGCCGACTTTTGGCTTTGGGATTATTTACAAAATATTATATAGAGAGAACGTTCTAATAACATAGAAAAATTGGAAAACAAAATATTAGCCGCGTTTCGGACAATAACTCCTGTCATGATTAGAAATATAACAAATACTGTAAGGAGAAGGTGTCAAAAATGCATAGATGTCAATGGAAGACAATTCGAACATTTATTGTAGTTTAGTTTTTCCTATTTTTGGCAAAATTATTTTATATTATAAGAAGTGTTGTTGTTAATATTTTTCCATGGCCTCCTCACAAATATATTTAATTTTTCGAAAATTAACCACTTTTTCTAGAGATAAATATGACATATGATATATCGTTGGAAAGCTAATTTAAGTTGTGATGGAACAATGAAATAATTTACAGGGTGTTCTATTAAAAAAAACACAAGTTATGTCTATATCTCGAAAACTGAGGCATGCATAATTTTCTACTTATCAGCAACGGATTCTACTCAAAAAAGTACCTTAAGAATGTGTTACTCGATTTTCGATTCGACACGTGATAATTGAGATATTGTAACGAAATTGCAAGCCATTTCATTCCAGTTTGTTGTTGTCCACGATGAATTAAGTTTCAGCCAGTCTAGTCCAGATGGCGACACTGATTTCTACTGGAACAGTTGGTTTTGCAGATTTTTGCACTAAATATCTATCTATCTTTACTGCTCATACTGTACTCTCAAATGTTTGTCTCTTTCCAAACTATTATCGAGTTTAGGTAGCAGAACACTACAATGCTACTTCCTTCTTACTAATGTAGCGTTCAGATGGAAACATCTCTAGTTCAGCAGTCTGGTAAAATTTATGTTTTCTGGTATTATCGTGGTGATTTTATGATCATCATTATTTAAAAAGTTGCTATATTGATTTAAAGTACCTTTGAGGTAATTTTTATAATAATATCGTACCATAATTATCTTAATTTACGCCTTGGATGAATTAGCTTTTCGGTGATCAGTTCACCTTGGTTGTTCTTTGGAACAGCCATCATTAATATTGATTAGTATCGATTTATCGTGCCCTGTTGGCAATTTATCTAATATCCCTCTGATATTGTAATAATTTCGTGTGCTAATTTAAACTAACTTTCGGTTATTGTAAATTTTAGATTTACTCGGCAACGGATGTCGCCATTTTGTATCATAGTTAGTTATTTTCTGTCTTTGTCTGTTGATGTTTTAGGTCACTTGGCTACGTTGGTAGCGCTCTGTGAACAGTGGTGACTGACGACATTTGGAGATTGGTACACCTTTTTACACTAAACCTATTTGTTTATAACCTTTGTGAACATTATCTAATGTGGTGCATTTATTTTGTGGTGGATCAATTTATACCAGTGCATATATTTATCAACCAGCCCTCAGTAACGTAAGATTTTTCTAAATTTAAAATATCGAATGCTTACCTTAACATTTACTTAGTCAGGAACGCTGCTCTAGTGGAGCCTTGCCTAGTTCTCTGGCAAAGATACCTGTCTAGTTATCTGGCAATTGATTAACTTTTCATTATCTACAATAAACATATAGTCAAGTTATATATCTTTATTTAACTTTATCTGCAACTCATTATTACCTCTCTCCGAGGAACTAATAAATAATTTAATTTAACGTTACCTTCAAGTTGAAAACTATTATATTGTTTTATATTTAGCAAATATTTATTTACGTTATCTTTCTAGTTGTCTGTCTGTATACAGATATTCTAAATTCTATTTTCTTGAAGATTAACTTCTTTTTAGTAAAAAAATATCTTAACATTTAGTGAATACCTATTTCACTTTGTTTATTATCATAGCTACACCTAGTTTATTTGTTGGACTAGTATTTTTTCTATTTAACATAACTTTTATCGATATTTAAGTTAGTTGAAGTCTTCAACTTCCCAAAATATTGTGGGACACCGATCCTAGTTTGTTTAGTTTGCAATTAACTCTGTAAATTTGTATAATTTGTCTACGTAGCTGGCCAATTCAAACGTCACAGCTTTTAGCTTTGTTTTACCTATAATACTGATCTTATAAAACTCTCCCCTTTTTATGTTAATATCTGGACCAAGAGAAGAGGATAACTGGTGGATCGAACTGATCATTATATACTGGGGCGGGAGCAGGAAAATGATATTTATACAACTGGCATTTTTTCTCAAGGGTAACTGCAGTACTGACAGTGGTGATTCAAACTGACACCAACCCATTAAGAGTTTAGTCATATGGTGGATTCTTCGGCTGGATTAACCCATTGGAAGTTACGTAAGATCCTCATTCCCAGTGAACGTTTATATCTGGTCAGAAGAAATTTGTAAGAGATCAGTCATTTTTTTCCTCTTCACTAATGTAACAATTTTTTTGTGTGGTTAGTTTGTTGGTCTTCAATCACACGTAGATTATTTTGACTAAAAGAGGCCATCTGAGCCAATGTAAATATTGTATATACCAGTATTTATTATACTTTTAGATAAATATCTTTTTATTCGACTTCCTTCCCAATAGAATTCAAGTTTTAACGTTATCTTTACCTTTAAAGTAAAATTTTAATTATTTGGTAATTTCGTAAAAGTCCTGGCGCTCAGCCTAGATTTTGGTGAGAACTCAAATCAATCTAAGCCCTTATTCATGACCTGCTAACTGAGCTACCGGTCAATAAGTACAACCCCAGCTAATTGTGTTATGCCAGCAATTGGACGGGGCGTGTTGCAATATAGAGGGTCATCCAAAAATGCCAATTTTCCAAAACGCTCTGTAGCTCGGTAGTCGAAAAAGATCGCGGTTTGCTCCATTGTTTGTTTCTCGAAAATCGAGCTCAGGGCACCTATATTGGTTTTTGTCTTTCTGCCATGAAGTTTTAGAGAAAATCCAAAATCCCATCTAATTTGGTCCAACCTGTACAGCATGACGTTTTGACGACCAACGAATTTTGAACTCTCAGGTAAAAAAAATAATTCTTAAAGGGGTTTTGGCTTTTAATTTTTAAGTGCAACCAGAAATCATTTCTGGAGACTTTAACACTACTATAAATGAAGTTTTTGCAAAAAAATTATGATGAATTTTACAGAAAAAAAATGCAAAAATAGCCTACCCACACAGACTCTTTGTACGCAATTTGTAAAATATTAGAAAACATTTTTTATAAGTTATTTATCGCCAAGATTTAGATTTCATTAAAAAAAAACGTTTTTTTTATAAAGTTATGACATTTTATTTTATATGGATAATTTTGCGATTTAAGTGAGTAAATATTTGATTCATATTCGTTATCACATATGTTTTTTGGCCCAACAGAAATATTTAAGGCTCACCCAGCCGCCCACCTTTAAATTTGAACTAGTTTCGCCACTACAACAAATGCAATAAAAAAATACAGTTAAATACAAGCCTAATTTATTTAAGATATTTGGATATGGTTCTTTTCTTTACAATCTTCTAGGAATCCCCTTTTTCCTATTACCAAAATTTATTGCACAAACCTTCAATAACTATTTTAATACAAATTTTAACTGTAGTTTTTAGAGAAAATTCAATTTTATAGAAATTCGACAATTTTATTAAATTTATTAAGTTCTTAAGTTCAGCGAAAAAATGTTCACTTTATCGTTCTACTTTTTTTAAATAATTTCGCAATGGTTTAGGAATAACGCATATTAATTTCTTCCCAAAATCCATCAAACCGAAATTTGTTTCTTTTCCGAAATATCTAATTTATGTTAAATTTTTTTTTACTGTTAGAAGAATTTATAACATTGTTATAAACAGTTTTAAGTTCTAATATAATAATATTCGTTATAGTACAAAGATTATAACTAGTTAAGATAAATATATATGAATACAACAT